>JANHGB010044177.1:0-21144 GCA_026283785.1 Coracopsis vasa
TGCTCTAGTGGAAGGGGTCCCTGCCCATGGCAGGGGTTGGAACTGGATGAGCTTTAAGGTCCCTTCAACCCAAACCATTCTACGACTCCATGATTCTATTTACTACTTAGGTCACACACAGGAAGCCAGGGAGCCCATAAGGAAACACATGCAACTGAATTACCTTGCACCAGTGAGATTTCACAAATAAAACAATCAGCATTTATTGTTGTATTACAAAACACTTCATATTTTGGCAATATTTTACAGTTTATCCTTTTCCTTCTCAGGGGCCTGTTGAAAAGGTGGGGGGGGGGGAAGAAAAGAGGAGAATGTTGAAATCAAGATTAAATTTCCATGTCTTGCTTAAAAAAAAAGTCCTCCCAAACCACCCCAATCCCTCCCACCAAAATAAAACTCTAGTTTCACTCAATTCCACTATCCAAAGAGGCCATGGGTGAAGCTGCAGGCAAAACTCTGGCAATTTCACTATCAAACGCATCAAGAAGACAAACAAAACATTCACAGTGGTCTTCAGTATGGTCTGTTGCGTTGATCATTTCTGAAGTCATTTCTGAAAGGGAAATGCAAAGTTATAAGGAATCCCCTTCAGCAAACAACAAACAGTCCTTTCAGTCAAACATCTCCACACCAACTTCAGTGTATCCTTCTATGCCTGGATAGCCTCATCCGAAACCACTCCCAGAACGCACTCAACTGACTTCCTTCCTCTGGAAGCTCCCATGTGGAGTTGGTATTTTCACAGCACACACAAACAACATTCCTTTCCCACATCCCTATCAATTCCACAGCCTGTCTGCTCCAGCACCAAGCAAGGACAAAGCAAGTGCTTACCTTCCTCCCATTTTACCCCCATAGCCACCTCCCCGGTCGCCGCCTCTGCCACCGCGCCCTCGGTATCCTCTTTCTCCTCCATAGCCACCTCTCCCACGGAAATCTGGAGGGGATGCAAACCAACACATCAGCCAGGTTATCCAAAAGGCTGCAGGGGACATTAGCACTTTAAATGCTTCAGAAGAGACACAGCTGTTCCCTACACACCTCCTGAGGGACGGGAATCTTCTGGTCTGGGCTCACCACACTGGTTGCAGGAATTCCTGCGAGCGAAGTTCATGTTGCCACAGCCCCTGGAAAAGACAAGGATTCCCCAGACTCAGCTGCTAAGAAACGAAGGGAGCATCCATGAAACACCACTGCCCGATTAAAATGACACTTACGGGTTAGGACAAACCCAATCACCATTTTTGGGTTCCCCACTTCTACCCTGGAAGCCCCCACCTCTTCCATATCCACCTCGTGAACCTGTAGACAAAATTATAGTCAGAATAAAGGAGGGGAAGTGTCTTTGACCTATACATGAGAAACATTTATTAAGGGCTGTCACTAGCTTCAGAACCTGAGTGACAGACTTTTCAGGTGGAAGAAGTGTTTAATGTAAATACATCCCCACTAGGCAAGCCTCTGAAACCACATTAGGAATTCGGAAAGAAGCAGGGAGTGCTAAGGACAGTAAATGGCACCATGGTAGAATTCAGCATCTACCAGCTGAGGTTTTACTAGCTAGAAGACTTGGACAAACAGAAGTTTCAGCCACAACCAAACCTCAACAGCATTTGATGTCCTGAGGTTGATGTATCTGCATAGCTGAAATACATATGCCCATATGGGCACATTTCTAACTCAGGCAGATGGGGAAAACTAAGAAGCAAGGATAGCACGTGGTGGCCAGAAAAAGTTGCTCCACCATGTATTTATTATATATTCTTTTTCAGCAATAAAAGGAAACCTGATCCACTTGAATTGCCAATGGGTAAATGTAAACCTACTGTGTGTATTAATGAAATTTCATAAAGATTTAACAATGTCTATCCATCACATATGGCCAGGCTTAGTCACTGAACAAAAACCACCCCAAACTGTCTGGATTTATGCCAGGATGCATCTGACAAGCACAGGGACACCACAGTTCTTGCCTTCTGCAGCAAAACACACTAAGAACATTTATACCAACTGAAGTTCTTGAAGAATCACTTCTGTACCAGCCTATAAAACTGCCTGATTTAAGAACTAAGAGTTGTTGACAGCCACCACACAAAGCATGCTTCCTTAATTACCATCCATGGTAATTAATATCCAATGGGCTACTCACAGAACTGTGTTATATAGAGAATCAGGGAGATAAACATCCATTTAATTGAAGGAGTCAGACATCCAACTGCTGCTCTGAGTCAGTAGCAGCTGAATAATTTACCTTGCTTGATACCATCTGGAAACATCAGAGTATCTCAAGGCTTTGCTGTAATGAGTAAATATACTCATTGGGAATTCACACCTATATATGTGGAACCTGCACAGCCTCAACATCCTTGTTACACTATCTCTTTCAAAGCAATGCTGAGACATGATCTGGAGACTCTCCAGTTCAAAAGGAAAGTGTAAATTCTGTGCTGTGCAAAAGAGATTACAGATTTCAGTTTAGTGTGCTTGGTTCAATCCTTATTATTCCCTTTCATGGCAGAATCCCAAAGGCCCCTATGCTTGATGAATCACTGCTTCAAAGTCAACTTTTATGAACTAAGAACAGCTGAAAAGCATTTAACTATCAAAAAACAAGGGTTCTACAGATTTCAGTCCCCACCTCGACGTCCACCACCTCCACCTCCTCTCATGAATTCGGGCCTTCTAGTTGCAAAAGAAACTTTGATAACATTGCCATTGAATTCTTTTCCTGTGGAAAGACAGGAAATGAGAGAAAGATCAATACAGCTCCCAATGGCACAGCAGCAGGTTCAGAAGCACAGAAGTGATTTGCACATACAGACTGAATGCAAAGCTTGTAAGACCCTCCTCAGGTTTACTACTTTCAAAGAGTATCACTGTATTTTTGCATCAAGAATGCAAAGTTTTATATCAATGTATTTCTGGGATCTGCTGTCATCCTCCACTGAACCCATAAGTTAAGAAACCCCTTGTTCTTCACTGCATATACACAAGCACTTGGCACAAATTGTCAGAGCCATCCCCAAAGTCTAAAAACAACACCACAGCACTAACAGTATCAATACTAACACTGTAGGAAATCCCTCCAGCTGCTGACACAGATTACAGCTCTGCTGGTCTGAGCAAGAAGTTATGCTCTGCTGAGTGACATGATGCCACCTCTCATACTTGTGCAGGGATGACTGAGGTACAACAGCAAATCCTAATGGTTTCATTATAGATTTCTGCTCTTAATCACAAGCTGCTGTTGCACCAAATGAGAAAGCCAGCACACAGAAAATAATAAAAGCCACACAACAACCAGCACAGGGCTCCCAATGAGGTTACTGATTTGCTTCTTCAACTGCGTGTTACATTCATAAGTAACCAGAAGAACAGGTACTCTCACCTACCGTCAAACCAGTCAATTGCTGCTTTAGCAGAAGGAGGGTCATCAAAAGATACTGTTGCTTCTCCCTTTGGTTTGCCTGTATCCTTATCTGTATAAAGATTTATCATAGGTTTGCCAGTCTTTTTGTTGGTCTGAAAAGAAAGGTTGCACACTTAGCATAGGAGAAATACGGGTAAAGCTAGTTCAAAGCTAAGTATCACTAGAAGGAAGATTCTCCTGGAGCTAGCCTGCAGAAGCAGATGCTTCTGACTGAAGGATACTGACTGGCTGTTCTCCAGGATGTAATGATGGGCCCAGTTTTAAGAGAAAAAATGAGGTCAAGTGCAGGAAGCCCTAATTTAGAATCACAGAAACAGAAAAACCAGCCACAGAACACAGAAGCAGACGTGCTGAAGTACGGGGGTGGTACAACGGATAGAGTGTCAGTGTTAAGGGTTATAAAGACTAAAGAGATGTGAAGCAATCTAAATGTCACTGGAAAAAAAAGGTGCTAGTGCTGCCAGCTTACAAATGAGCTGTCATCTGGGAACCCAGATAAAAATACTATCTACAACTGGGAGTCAGAGTGAGCATCTGCCTTGAATGATACCAGTACTTTTCCAATACGCTAGCTCTGCAAGTTCTCTTTCTTCTTACCAATGATTTCTCATTTCACATACCTTTATGATACCAATTTGTTTGAAATAGTCTGCCACTTGATCTGTTGAAACATCCTCTCCGAGTCCTTGCACGAAGATGGTGTTGTTATCAGAGTTGTCAGACTCTGAATCTAGGACAAAATAAGCTACATTTACCATGCATCCCTGTGGTAGCAACAGAAGCAACATTTTAAGCTCAGGTCTATGCTGCCCAGTAGCAGACCCTTAAATCTCAAAGACAACTTGCATGAAATAAAAGATGAGCTGAGAGCATCATTTTGAAGTTAACACCATCAACTTCAAACACACATGCACAGCACCTACAGATGCTGTGTGTACATCAGAGTACATTCAATAGCTGACCAGCATAGCAGTCATTGCTACCATTGAACCCAGGACAGCCACACACTCAACTTATGCATGGAGCCAGGACATCCAAACCCATCAAAGCAGCCCATGTTTTAAATAACTCAAGTTCAGTGGAAGTGTTATGGCAGTGAAAGCAGCTGCTGGGCTCAAAGGGATTCAAAGTTCATCAGCAAATTCTTACTTGCTCCATGAAAAGGCATCCAAAAATTCACAAGTGCTTTAATAAAACAGATTGCTCTAAAAGAAGAGAAGCTTTAAGATTTCTTTTGAGCCATGAGAATTGCAGCCACATCCATCTTTCTAGCAACACATTTTAAAAGCAACGACCTAAGAGCTACAATGTACTCCCACCCACTGCTTGTTTTCTTACCAGCATCTGATCTCGGTCCATAATCCCTCTGACCTATGAAAGGGGTTTAAGGGGAAAAAAAAAAAAGAAAAGGAAAAAAAGACAAGACTATTTTTAGCAAAACATTTTCAAGTGACTTTTTTAGAAACAAGAAAAATATTTAAAGCATGTATGTAATGCAGCTAAGATCTAAAACATTAACCAGAGATTTAGAGGCCATTTAGCTTAAAACGTTCAACAGAAGGTGTCTGTAGGACGTTAACGTGTTCTTTAACTGGCAGCACGTGGCAGTTGCCACACTGATGCTGTGCTGGTGTTCTCTTGCTGGTTGTCACATCACCAAGCAGTTTACCGCTTTGTTTTAGTTTTTACCTCTAGAACCTTTCTAAGAAGCGTTTGTAACGTAAAAGAACAGAAACAAAAGAAAAGAAAAGAAACAATCCGGTGAACGTCACTGTCGCCACAAATTCGTTCATGCAATTTGACAAGGGAGAAATGCAGTTTATGGCTAAAAAGTTTGGCTATTTAAAGAAACTCATGAACACACCAGCCTCACCGAAACACCATAATGCTTCTAGGAGATAGCAACGAGATATTATTGGTGGCTTTTAGATTTATAAAGGATTTCCACTGAAACATTTTTGGATACTCGGCACTTACCACCGTAATTTTTGAAGCCACCACGGTCACCACCACTGCAGAGGAAAAATTGAAGAAATGATTTCTTCCTTAAGTCTCTATGTGCTGAGCCCAAGGCTCAATCTACAGTTAACTGATCACAAGTTGAGAGTTACTGTCTGGCAGCTAAAGCACCATCTCTACGTTCTCCTCACCACTCATTCACGTTCAAAGCTTAAATTACATGAAAGGGAATAAACTCACTGGAGGAGAGAAAGCCCTGAAGAGTATTTTAAACTAACCCACACACATGTCCTTGCTTCAATATTTTCTCCCATCCCATAAGGCAAAAGGACTGCTATTAAAACCTGGGGTTTCAAACAGACACATTATCTCATGAAGGTTAATGGGCTTTAATTGTGGGTGTAATTGCTCCTTTGGAATAATCAGTGCTTTAGGACTTCCCTCGAAGTTAAGAAGAGCTGCAGTTAATTAATCTCCATTGTAATGCATTTATATACAAGGGGCAAATGATCAGTATCAGCCATTCTCTGAGAAAGGGTCTGTGGGGACCTACTGTACTATTTGCACTTGACATTACAGAGAAGGTGTGTGTATGTGAGCTTCAAAAGCAGAGGCCGTGAAGTTTTATTTCATTCATTCTGATACCTGTGGCACAAAATGTAGACCAAGTTAAGAGATTACACACATCACTTGTCAAAGGTTAGAAGGGGGTTTGAAACAGGAGTCATGCCTCTAATTATGTGCAGGAAAATAAACCCTCACTCGTTTCAATGTTAACGTTTGTACTAGCAGGATTTTTCACAACAGCATTTGTAAGTGCATCCATGGTATGAACATCATATAACCAGTATTCAAAGCCTTCAGGAAAAACATGACCACTGGGTTGTTTGGGAAGTCAAGAAATAAGTGTCAGAAAGCCTCATGCTGCTGTGTACAACAGCCCTGCTTGCCCCCTTCACATAGGAGGCATAGCTGCTACCTTAAGATTAGGCAGCTCACCTAATCCTGATAGCCTTTCACACTCAGCAGCTAAAATAAAGCCAGCATAAGTTCAAGTCATGATGTGGAGTAGCTAGGAAACTACTGTATTAGTATGAGCAGCCTCTTCACCACTGTGCTTCACAACTAGAAGTCACTCCAGGCTTTGATTGAATCTATCTGCCAACACATCAGAGTGCAAACATGGGACAAGCACCCCTGCAAGAGGCAATGGTATAAAATTAGGGAGTAACTTCTTGGCACTTTGTGCATCTGTTTTCTGTTACAGCAAATGCAAAGTGATGAAGGAAAGGTACTGCTTGCTTAACATCTATGAGGTAAAATCTGCCCCAAATGAGGCATATAAAAGAAACAAGGTTTTAACAGCTATTATCAAAGCTGGGTTAAGAGAGACATTCTTTGAAGGGTGACTGACATTCTGTGGCAGTACATAAAAGGACTACTAGATGTTTGCCACAACAGGCTATCACTTTTACTGGGACTTCTCTTATGCAGTGTCACTTACTCCTATGTAACTCATTCTGCTCATTAAAGAGGTAAAATGACTAAATTCCATATGCAGCATCAGAGCTGGTCTTTAGTCAAGGCTGGCTATTTTCAAGGACTGATGCTAAAAAACACAATAGTGATCATAAAATTGACTGTAAATACCTTTCTGCCACCTCCAATTCACTTCAGCTAAAAGAAAAACTTGATTATAACATAACAATTTTCAGTAGGATGCCTGTTCTTCTAGGATTTTAACTCAGAAATAACAGGAGTGAATACATCAACCATGAAAACGTTATCAAAGCTTTCCAGCCCTAGATTATGTTCCCAGTTCATCAGGAGAGCATTACCCAGAACATTTGTTTTCTGATTTCTAAGTATACAGCAGCAGAGCCATAAATTAGGACAAAATCCAACAATCTAAAAACATACAGAAAGGTTGTGATCAACACAGCCAGGATTTCACAGGGTTTTGCTGGGATGTTGGGGTAAAAATGCATGCACCACAATACTGAGAAGTGATACAGAGCTGGGTATATAAAATGTGAAGGAAGTCACATCAAATGCCTCATTTGTGACTTTGCAATACAGTAATTCTGTACCCCACACTAACAAGTGCAATCCACATTTTAATTAGACTTTTTAATTGAAGTCTGTAGAAACAGGGTTTTGCCCAAGTATGCTTCAGCATGGCATCTTCTGCTTAGTCTTGACTCACCAACCCAGCAAAAATCTGCATCGGTTCAGTGTCAAATGCCTTTGATGACAGATTAATGCCTTCCTCCATTTTTAAGTCACATCTCATATGTGATTTATAAAGCTGCAGCGTGTTCCCTTCCTGAGATTGCTGGGCAAAGCTACCCAAGATCCCCAGGAGGCCCCTGGGTATGCTGCAGCAAGCAAACTCCAACACAGAAGCTGGCTGCAAGCATCCCAGATTCACCCCTCACTGAGACCAAATATTCAAGTCTCAAGCTGACTGCATTGGTTCCCATTCCACTGTCACAGAACATGTGGAAAACCTAATATCTGTGCTTCACTCTTTACTGCTTACCATAGACCAAATAGATGGGCAACCAAATGGAGTTTGGAGTTAACACCTTATGTTAGAACCATGAACAGGCAGCTAAAATTCAGCAAGTCACCAATAAAGACAAGTAACTGAACTGCAAGCAGCCAAACTGTCTGTGAGGCACCATTCATAGTGACAAAAACTTGCTGCTATGAAAGAAACACCATCAGATGTTCTTTTCCCCCTGTACTCGGTCATATATTTAAACATCACCTACTTGACTGTAACTGGAATGCGTCTGAACATTGCTTACTTCAGCTGGGAATCACTCTTTAAGTTAAAGGCACAGTTACATGGAGAGCTCAACACTACAGATACAAGAAATACCTTCTTTAAATGGCAGAAGCAGCACTAAAAACTCAGGCACCAGATTTGAGCCTCCAACATGTATCTGTCTTGCCAAGCGTGTGGGAGTTGCACGTAAGAACGTACTTTTACAAACAAGAAAGGAATGCTCAGTGCACCCATAAAGTCACTGACAGATGGCATTTTCCCCCCCCACCTGTATTTATTGCCTCTTTTCATGTTTTCCCAAAGTCTATATATAAAAGGCTGAGCTCAAGCATGAATATTACAAGTCAAAATATTAATTCTGAACACAAACCACACTTGTAAAAAAACCCCACTTGCACTAAGCTGTAGTTTCTTTTTATAACAATAAGCTCAGTCCCACTCATCAGAGCTGATACAACAGTTCAGCTGCATAAGTAACTTTGGTTTATAGCACATCAACATCAGTTCTGCATGAGAGAATAAAATCTACGCTGAGCAAAGTTGGGATTCCTATGACAAACCCTAACACAACAGTAAATCCCCTTCTAAACTGCATCTGTGTAGCTCCATCACACAGACTGCACAAGCTGATTCAAAGGCAGAGCTTCTCCCATTTAATCCCCAGACTCTAAGAGAAGGACAGTATCACAGGTACAGCTACGTGACAGCCCAAACGGCTTTCTCAACATGCAAGAGCACAAACCTGCTTTGTATTGCTACTGTATTTCCCACTTAACCTGCTTAACCAAAACAACTCAGTCCCACAACCACAACAAACAAGTAATTCCTTATTTTCCAGAGGAGGACTCTAACAACAAGGGAACTAACCCTACAAGGACACTTGGAAGAATAATTGGGTGTAAAACTGCATTCTCCAGACCTGGGGTACCTGCTTTCTAACCAAAAGAGCTCAAAGATGAGACTGTTCTACTGGGGGTTTAAAAACACAGAAAAGATTTTGCTTCTTAGCCAGAATACAAATGAGACCATGAATTTTTCAAGCTTCACAATAAAAGGGTGACAAATTCTACTGAAGCCCCCAAAGATGTAACTCAAGGCCATTAAAAAAACACCTGGATGATTCTGAAACCCTGAGTTACTGAGATTAAAAAGTGAACATCTGACACAGAAGAAAATGATTGTTCTCTATCGTAACACCAGCTATAGAATCTGAACAGGAACTTCTCAAAAGGTATTTTCTTCTCAGTGCTGCCTGACTTTGCACAGGCACAAAAGAGAAACGAGTGCTGAAAGCATTCGTTACAGTACATATTCAAATCATTCTGGTTTTTGGAATAACAATTCATACCTTAACACTGCCAAGGAGGTTTTGAAGTGCTTTTAGAAAGGTTATTCAAAGAAGTTTAAGCTCTTGGAATTTAAAAATGTTGACTGGATTTTGCCTCGAGTATTCCAGAATGATGCTGAGCACCCGCACACTGCTCTGAAGGTTCTGACATGCAAGGTAGGTTTATACAGGCCACTGCAACAAACAAATCCTGTGGGAGAACTGATGCTGCAGGCAAAGTCACTGTCTTGCAAGTGCAGGATGATGCTTGTAAGGGGGATGCAGCACCCAGCACAACAGAGCAGGTTAGGCAATACGGCTGTAAGAACACCAACCACTGGGTACAGCTCTTACAATGAGCAACAAGCTGCAACATGTTCTCCCTGTCCAGACAAAATCTTTCTTGCTTGCTAATACAGAAGAGATTCCTTTGCTGTGGTCTTGAGTTAGCTATTAATGCTTTTAGTAATGTTGAAGAACAACTTACTTCTCTGTGTGTGTACTGACAGAACACAGTTACATATTACTTTCTAAGCACTATGAAAGTCAAAGCCTACATGGTTACAAGTATCTGTGTAGGCAAGATTTTTAGATAGATTATTTCCTAGTGGCTATGGATTCATGATATAATGTTAAGCATTAAAATGTGATCTGAAATGCTAACTAGTTACTGGAGGTAGACTTGACATTCCTACACAAGCTTTTAGGGGAGGGGGAAAAAGAAAAACCTAGGGAAATAAACCCAAGAAACTACCCTGAAATCCCACATTTTCACAGGACTAAACATGATTTCTTACCTTATTAAAAGTTATTTTCCTCTTGATTATACATGTTTGGTATTTAACTTAACCTTTACCCTTTCCTATTAGGAATGACTTTGGTAAAACACATCAGAAACAGAATTCTCCATCATAATTATGCAGAAAGACTGAATAAATATATACGACACTGTAGTTTCAGCGAGATTTCACTACAAGCAGCATCAAAGACTGCATCACTTACTAGAAGTGAACAGAATTCCTACCAAATACCTTCCCACTTTGCTGTATTTCCCCCCACTTCTCCATTCACTTCCACTCTTTTTCTTTTGGCTTTCCACCGAAAAAGCCCAAAGTGGTAATACATAACAATGCCTGTATTACCTACATGGATGTGTGAACAAGATTTTCCTTACAATTTGGAAAAACATGGGAAGAGGCTTTATTTTCACAGACATCAATTTCATTTTCTTCAATTTGCAAAGACAGAAGTCTGTTTCAAAGTGATAAAATCTACCAAAAGTAGGTTTTCTGAAGCTCACATTCATTCCTCTTGTTGGAAAGGGCTCACCTAAAGATGTTTTTTAAAGCCCCAGATTTTACCATAGGAAGATGGAAAACTCATCCACACAGAAGAGCTGATTTAAAAGCAATTGTTCAGTTTTAACTGAAAATTAATTTAGAAATTACTTTGCTGGTTAAGCTTCTATTATATAAAACCCCAGCAAACTCTAACATGAAGTAAGTATTAACACACAGTTGGAATTATGCTATCACGCCTAACTAGGAGAGGTACGGTCCACCTATGTCATCGAGCAACAAGTCACAAAGTACAATTTGGGACCACCTTAGAAGCAGGCAAATTTAAACTATGGTTTTAAAATCAATACTTTAAAACTAACCAAGTCTTAACACACTGTTGGATTATTTTCTTTAGTTAAGGTAAGCTCAGTGTTGTACAACTAAGAGTTCTTTGTCTGGGGTTCCAGCAATAACCCACAACTGTGCAGCCTATTAAAGGGCAAGTGGCATCAACAAGCAGCACTCCATAGCTCATTGCAAGCTCCCACATCCTTACTTTGCATTAGTGAGCACTCTACACCCCCAACCACTTCACAGAGGGAATGAAAGGGTAGCAAATTGTGAGAGTTTATTAAGAAATATAAATGTCATCTGGACTAATGCAATAGGATTTAAAGCAAAGGTCCCAAACTCTGGCCTATGCATGAGATCATCTGCATGCACCACATTAAATATGTGCATAAATTTTCTTGACAGGAGCAAGGTCTAACACAATGGCAGAAGGGGTAACAGGGCTGTTAATATTTAAAATCTACTTAAAATAAATGTGTTGAAACTGACAGCTAAGCCAATAATCCAAACTCTATTTTAACATAAGTTTAAACTGAAAACCACCCCAAACCACAAAACAACCCAGTAAAGAACAAGTAATGCTATTACTAGGAAGCAGAAACATAAGAAACCACCCTTAGTGTAATGATTTGTCACTGTAAAGTCAAAACTTCCCTGCTAAAATGTTAGCTACCTTAGCTATGAATTGTGTAAAACCTTCTCAATCCCTGGCTGTTGGTTTTCTTCTAACTGAAAACAAACTGTTCCAGGTTTTACAATATCTTATTTTAAGGGATGGGCTCAGGCAGTTTGTGTATTGCAACTCATGTAAATAAAACACAGCTACGTGTCATAATCTAAAAGCTTTTCCTAGGCAAAATGTGTTTCTGTGCAGTGCAGAAAGGTTTAATTTTAGAAACCTCTCATTTTTAGAAATCTAAATCTGAGCCACATTAGGAATAGACATCTAATAAGCAAAAATTAAAGCCAGCTAAATAATAAGAAACAAGGGTAGGGAACTGCAGGCACAGGAATGAGATCACTTACCTATATCCAGACATATGACCTCTTCCATCCATGTCATATCCCCCTCTACCTCCTCCCTGTGACCCGCCATATCCTCTATTATCTTCTCCATACCTACTCTTTTCACGACGATCATCTGGAGGAATGAAGAGAACAAAACATGAGGGAATTGTAGTGCAAACTGCAGTGAAAATTCCCACCCTACAGCTTTTCCTCCCCTGGTTTGCCATTTAAACCTTGAAAGCATCAACTCCTAAATCTCTTCTGTTATCTACACCACAAAGTAATGGAGCAAAGTTTGGTTTTGTTCTGGTTCTCTCTTTTAGCTCCCAGAGTCACAAGATATCTCCGAATGTAAACACTGTTCCTCACATTCCATTTTCCAATGTTAAACACATTGTCTAAAATATACTTTGCATTCTACTTCCATATCACCTTCCCAGTTTGCAAAAGGCATCACTGAAGACAGAACAAGGATAAAGAGTGTGGGTTGTGCCACTGGTGTGAAGTTACTGCAAAAAGAAGGGTTGATCTTAAACTTCTCATGTCCTTCTATCTCAGAATTCACCTACACAGCATAAAGCTGGAATGTGAAGTGCAAAAGCTCTTCATGACTGATCAAGACATGCCACCTTCATGTAGGAAGAAGGTTCAAAATGGCTTAGGAAGAAAATTCCACCTAGATTTTGCAGAACTCAGGGATATGGACTCCGCGAGGCTGCCTCCAACAAATGCAAATGCAAGTTTTGGGGCCCCAAGTTTTTCATCTCTGCATAATGTTTTGAAAGTCTTAACAAATAAAACATTCCCCAAAAATAGCAACATGAAAAAGAGTTTTAACTATTCATTAAACCAACTGCCCATGGAATGCAATCCGACTATTTCACAGCATTGCTGCTCAATTTTACTAGCCAATATTGAACTTAACCTGTGAATTTTACCTTGGCTGTTGTGGCTATAGCTTCCCTTCTGAGACTGGTAGGATTGCTGAGAATGGCCATATGAGCTTTGGTGCTGGTTATAGCCTGACTTTTGGTCATATGAGCTCTGGTGGCCATAGCCCGACTGCTGGTCATAAGAGCCCTGGTGGCCATAGCCCGACTGCTGGTCATATGAGCTTGACTGCTGGTCATAAGAGTCTTGGTTTTGTCCATAGCTTGACTGCTGGTCATAAGAGCTTTGGTGCTGACCATAGTTTGACTTTTGTTCATAAGAGCCTCTTCCACTTAAAATAAACAGAATTGGTATTAATAGCTAAATGTTCACAGAACAGAGAGCAAAATAATGGCTGAAAATTCATGACATCGCTCAAACTTCCTAATCCCAGTTACCTCCCAATCATTACTGGCATACAGATAGGAAAATACTGTGTTTCACCTCTGTTGGGATGTATCTGGCTTTTGGTAAAAGCAAGGTAGAAAACTGTACACTACCACTGCTTTCAAAACATTCTCCATTTCCACTGTAAATGTAACTTATGAGCATCACTCACTGTACATACCCCAGTACAACGCTGCTTTCTCCCCCCTCCCCATGACTACTGACGGATACATGGGCTGACGGACAGCCCATGAGGTGCTGACCAACAAATCCTTCTCTGCAGAACTGCAGGGAACATGCCTGCTGCTCATATTGCATTATGCAGCTCATACCTGCTGCCTATGAAACAAAAAAATCCCCCAATTTTGCTTTCACTGAATTGCAGCTTATCTTTTTCTGGGCATTCTACCATTTGGCCAAGAACTGTTCTAACTCATGATGTCCCCCATCATACTTGCAGCTCTCCTCACTTCAGTGTCATTTACATATACTATCCAACCAACTTCCATCAGAAACACTGATCGATATCACATCTAGGATATTCCAATACAACATGACCATACAGTCTAAGAGGGAGTTGTAACTCTTCCCTGACTAGTAACAACTTCAGAGGAACCACAAAGAGATCTCACCTACACCATACCTCCCTAGGCTGCTTCAGCATCCAAGGTAGAAACAAAAGTACTGTAAAAAACTAGAGAATAGTTCCAGTTGGGTTACCCTTTCATAGCAAGACATTAGACAGGTTGATGAGAAATTGCATCCAGGCAACAATAGCTGTTACTCACACCTTTGTTTTCCCCCTGGGTACATAGTTGTGGCTTAACTGTATTGTTTTTTCAGTAACTGAAGTTAATCACTAACCTCTGCCACCCTTTCTTCTCTTCCTCCTCCCTGCTCCCACCCTTTTCCAAAGGATGAGGCACTGTTTGCTGCTCTCCAGTCTTTGGCAATCGTACTTGCTAACCAAAACGTCTCAGAAAAGCAAACAATAAAACCTAAGAGCCTACAGAGAGTCTCCACTAGCTTTTCAAAGCACTCTAAGACGAAATCCATTGGATTCAACCCATCTCAAAATATCCCATCTGCATAAACAACCATCTAGTCTGCTCTGTCCCAGTCGTAGCTTAGATCTTAGCTTTAATATAACTAATCCCAGTGGCAAAGAGCTTGTGAAGATTTTTTGTTAATATCTTAAGAATAAGTAAGCTCCACTTTGCACCATCTAGAAAGAAGCATCATTGAGAGTATTCACTATTTGCTGGTTTTCCTTCCTTACCTCCCTTAGGAAGTGAGAGCTACAACTTTGTGGCTATCCTCTTCAAAACTGTCACCATTTAATTTCTCAACTTCCCCTTACTTGTTGCAACCATACATTGAAGAGTTCCCCTCCAAGGTCTCTTTTTTGTTTTCCTGATCAAAACCAACTTGTTGGAGAATCTATACTCTATTGCATTCTTTCCCCACTGGATGTCGACAGTTAAACCCCACATTATTGCCTAGTCCTTTGTACAGCTCTAAAATGCTCAGAAAACAAAGCAAAGCAAAACTTAACCATCCACTAGCCTTTGTTAGGGATGTGTAAAAGACACAGGGAGTGACAGCACCCACTGCTGACAGATAAAGACCCTGCTTGTTCATATTAAGACCTTTTGTAACAATAACTACAAAAGCAGAAACCCAGCACAGATTTGTTCAAGTCCAGACAGTTTTATCAGCCTGCAAAAATACACAAAAATATTTGGACCTTGAAAACAAGAATGAGGTTTAGTACAGACTGTATTTTAAAGGCCACATGACCCTCAATAAAGACATAATGCAAGCAGCAACCTTGGGGTGTATGCACGAAGCTTATATGTTAGATAACAAAGGTATTCAAGCAAAATGTGGCCTTGTAAGTCGTTAAGGGCAGCTGGGTTGTATTTTCCAGCACACTTTCAAAGCTGTATCATTAATCCTCCTGAAACTTACTGGAGGCACAATATCCCTTACAAGAAAAATACATTTGCAATAGTGTGAAGTACTGTATCAGAGTGCACATTTAAGCTACTGATGAGGATATAAAACCAGCATGTTTTGAGAATGGTTGGAAAAGATATTTCTTGAATGACATTTCTGAATCCTTTCCTCTTCCTTCAGAAACAAAAGGCATTCTAAGTCAAATCAGAAGCCTGCAAATCTAAGAACAGCTAAGAATTTCCTTGCTGACAGCTTATTTGAAGTTAATAAAAGAGTATTGCAAGTTCATACAAAAGAACGTGACTGGAGAGGTACCTGATACATCTTTTTCCTAATCAAAATACTCTCTACCAGGTTCATTCTTCATTTTAGTCACTATCCAATAGCTTTCTGAAGTGTACCTCCCCATACTCCTTGATTTCAAAACAACTGCATCCCATCCTTCTTACACAAAGAAATATTCTTCCTTTTTCTCCTGCTCTTTCACGCATCAAAAATGTTTTAAGAACGTGGATTTTCAGATGTATGCCCTTTTTTTAGCAATGATATTTGCTACAGCTGTAGTTAAAAACATACAACTACTAGACAGCACTGTAAATAGATCCTGTTGATCTCGGCCTCCTTACCCTCTGGACGACCCTTTCTGCTGCCCCTGACTGCCATAAGACTGCTGGTTGTACGAGCTCTGATTCTGATTTTCATAACCGGATTCATCATCGTATCCCTGGGAATCTTGTCCATAACCTGGGAATGGAGGACGAAAAGTTTTAGTAAATATTCACCTTTTAATTACTGCCAATGAATGTAACAAGCTAGCCAAACCTGTTTGATTTTGTCCATAGTTCCCATGATAGCTTCCATAGTTCTGTCCATAGGAGGAATTGTCTCCACTCTGCCCATAACCAGAATATCCCTGTAATTTCAAGAACGTCCTCACATAAGTGTAACTTCCAGCAGGTAATCACAGTTGTTCTTTAGTAGACACAACTGCACACATCAAGCTGAGAATGGAATTCTTCCTGGCCCATATATGGTCACTCAGGAACAATTAGTTTTACTCAAGGACCATCTGCTATGAAAGACACGATGGGTTTTTTCACCTTACCTGTGGTTGGCCATAATTTTGACTGCTCTGATTGCCATAGGACGAATAGCTGCAAGAGAAAAATGCATTTAGTAAATGCTGACAGTGCCCTCCACATGGGTTGGAAAGTAAAGGTATTTTTGGTGTTAAGTTTCTTTTCATTCCAAACTAAGTGTTTAATCCAAGTCCTGCAGTTGTAGGCATATTAAAACCGCATCAATGAATTATTGGTTACCACAGTTGCCTGTCAGAAGGCAGAAAAGCTTATTCTAATTTCTGCTCTGTTTCAAGTATGAGTTTAAAGTGCATAAAAGTTGGGATTACTGTCATTTGACATTCTTCAGAATCACAGAAACTGTTATCATAGGAAACCAAAGCATTTTAAGTTTTGCAGCATATTCTTACAAAGTTAATTTTACTTTAATCAAGTACTGTCAAGTTGGTATTTGCTGGACTATTCAGCAATAACATCATCAAAACCACACTCGCTTGAGATTATACTTACTTGTTATTCTGCCACCTTAGGACTTCATGAACAGAGAGAACCACCATGTGCTGAAACTCATATCATATTCAGATATGAACTCAAACTCACACAGTGCTATACACATAGAACCTTCTGACTTTCATTAGCACAGGCACTATTAGCCATGATTTTCATACTTCCATAAAACCACTTTTGTTTCACCAATGAAAATACCACACACCCCTCCCCAAACTTGAGCTATTTCATGAGCAGGCTTTTAATTTTCACAATTCTGAACAGTTATCAGATGGAAAAGTGAAATTTCACTTCTACACAAGTATAGAAATAAATATAGAAGGAAATACGCATGTATATTCTTTACATCTATATGGCCCATCATCTTTCCACTTATGTAAGCTTTGGCTAAAATCTTGAATAGCTTAAGGCAGTTACATGGAAAATATTTCTCCATGCCATTTCCAAAGTTCTTTCAATGTCATTCCAGTATAAACCTGCTCACTGCCTTCTCTTAAGGAAGATTTTTTCCCCTGGTTTATAAGATATATTAATAAAGGCCCAGCCAGCTTTCTGCACCCATAACTCCAAGAACATATAAACACTTTGTTATGCCTCAAGAGTCAAACATCATGGTGAGAATACTAAACAGCCTTTTATTTTGCAGATTTAATTGCTAACAGCAAAAAACACCCCCCACACACATACACATACCTCTGCTGGCCCCCAGACTGACTGTAACTTCCAGAATCTGGAAAAAGAATTAAGTCACATTGAGAACTTAAAATTAACATTGTCTTCTTCAACTTACTGTAAAAGGAAGAAAGCTGGGGAGAAGGAAAAAGATTCAAGTACACTGGATAATGCAACTGCTTTCCATGCAGAATGAGACAGCCTCCTCTTTATTAGTAAATGCTAAGACTGGGAGAACAGGAGCACAGGGTGCAGGGAACACGACGCAGGAATGGCCACTTTGAACTTTCTTTTTGAAGGATCTGAATTTCATTTCCAAGGAGTCTCTTCAAATATCCAGGCCTTTAAAACCCCCTCTGATGGCTATCAAAGACAGTGCCATCATCAATGAACAGAAACAATGCAGCAGCTTTATCAGACAAGCAAAGCTAAGCAGGTCAGTCCTACTGAACCCCTTCTTAAGATGCCATAAGAAAACTCTGCCTAGCAAGGGACAAAGAGACAGGCAGAATATGGAGATGTAAAACCAGGGATACAGGAACCATGACATTTCCCTTCCCTCGTATTGCAAAAAGAGAAACATTACTGATAGCTCAAACTGTGCAGGAATGAATTCATTCACACAACACAACATGCCAGGCAGGCATTACGGATACTATTTCCAATATAAACATCAGTTATCAAGGATATTTATTCTGGAAACACACTGGAAGAATATGGATTTCAAAAGACAACCTGAAGTTAAAATAAAAATCACTGAAATGGCTTGACTTGTATTTAAAGCGGGCAAACCCCTACTACCTGCTAGCTGGAATTCAGCTCTTCAGTAGGGTGTTTCTCTTTACTTATCAGTGTCTGTTTCTCATGTTATTTTAGCTTGTTAATCTCAAAATAATGGATTTCCTCATATTTTTATGCCTGTATGTATCTAAAATTTTTAATGCAAATTCTTACAATTCCATGTGTTAAAAGCTCTTACTATCCAGGGGAAAACACACATTCCTACCCCAGTTCAGCTTTCCAAACCAGCAAACAGATGCAGGTACCAAGAACACACGCACATTGCTCCATCAACCTCAGACCCCTCAGAATTCAGACTGTCACGAGCAGGTTCCATCTCTTCAGAGATACCCCCACACCCCCAAGCTGCTCAACGCCCCACCAACTTCTTAACTACACAGATTCCATCCATCTGCTGCCTAGGAGGGAGTCTCAATTCCTCTTGACATTCTTGCTTGAAATTCCCACCTTCTTGTCAAAACGCAGACAAGAAGGTGGGAATTTCCCTTTCTCTACCAGCCCGTCACTCTGGGTAACAGCCCTGCAATCTTTCTCTTCCTTTCAAATCACTTCAAGGACTTGTACAAATATTGTGGTGCTGTGGTCTAATAAAAACTTGCAGGAATGTCTCTGCTTTCAGCCCTAATTTCAGTCTTTCCCCAAAGCTCTGTCTCTAACCTCTTAAAACTGACTGAAAAGCTGAAATCAAGAATTAATTACAATGCAAGATAACTGTCATTAACTAGGAACGACTACAACCATTTTCCAATCAAAACACTCATCAAATTGCTGAATGCCTGCTCATTATAACCTCTGGTTATAAATCAGATCCTACTTACACATATACTTAAACACACGTGTATGCAATTCCAAGACGAGGGTATCACCTAAGCTCTTCAGACATGAAGCAGTATTTTTAATGCTAAAGCATCTCCTCAAAGCAACACAAAGCAGCAAATTTCATATTCTGCAAGAGAAAAGTTTACTAAAAGCTAAGATGAGATGAAAGAATGTTTCATTTCCCACATCCTATACAGGAGTTTCACTCAGATGTGAAACATTCTCCTCCTCTTGTACTGCTACACAAAGATTTCATTGCCTTTTCATAATGAAAAGCAATTAAAAAGACAACCGAAAAGTGCAGCTCCAACACGTTGAGTGTTCTTAATGAGAGGAAGGTCAAATTTTGATGTTATTTCCATTTAAATGATCACAAAGATGAGTATTAAATAGGCAACCACCTTCAAACCTCTGGTTTAACTCGAAAATTTATATGGCATTAATGCTGCTAATTAAAGGGAAGAATATTAATGGTTGTATCAGAAAGAACTCTTGACTAAGGATGCAATTAGCTATAAACTGAATAACTATATTTAATCTCTTTAGCTTCTCACTTAAACTCCTGCCAAACCACAACATTTGGGAAAAACTTTGGAAACAACCACATAAGGAGCCTGTAAAATAGGAAAAGGCAGAATCAGAGGATTCTCCTTTATTTATACATCCTTCACTGGATCTCTTAGCCTACAGGCTTCTGGTTTGATTGATTTTGGTGGGCTCCATGGGGATAACAGACTGTTAAGGATTTTTGGAAACAACAGATGGTTTACTCTGGGAATTCCTGGATATACAAACACTTTTTCTGCACGTTTAGAAAGCTCTTGTGGAAGAAGCAGGGCATAGCACTGCTTGACATAGTAGTCACCCTGCCCCATTCAGAACATGTATTCTTCTTAAGACAGAGGAACCTGCTGTGTGTATTTGAAAACTAAAGTTCTCACACAAAGCAATTCATATGAAGCAGCAGCGTTGCTTTTGCTGTATTCTCTTCAGAAAAAGAACTTCATGTTTGAACACCACCATAGAGTAAAACCAGAGGACACTCAGGTGCTTGACTGCAAAGTACTTAAGGGTTGGGAAGAAAGAAGTTTCAGTTTACTGCCAAACTTCATCCATTTAGTGAAGAATTCATGGTCTGAACTCATTTTACAGTGTCTTTGGACATGCTTTCTCCTAAGGGTAAAGAAGTGTTCCCTGCATTAAAGGATTCCTTTAACATACCTTGCTTTGCTTTTGTTCTCTATCACTCATATACGTATATGTGAGACGACACTAAGATGGCTCAAGCCTAACAAAACATGGCTCACTCCACAAAGCACTTACGGCTTTGGGGAATTCCCTCTCCCATTCCGGGATACACTACCTATCCACGGCTTCACAGGGCATCGCTGCTGCTGGGACCTCAAATGGGATGAAAACCAGCAACCCAACGTGCTTGCAGAAGCCCCAGGAAAAGCTAGGCTGCATGAAGTCATCTGGGACAGCAGAGCTTCTGTCTCCATACCCAGCTAAAGGCCTCCATTGGAGAATTACAGCCAGTTTTGAGCTCCTCTACATGCATGGAGCAGATACTGGAACACAAAGGTGGGGGGGGGCAGGAAACGGGTGTTTGCAGCCCATGTGGGGTGCTGACCCAAAGAGGGAAACACACAAACCATGTGTGGGGAGTGGTACCGCTGAAGGATGGGTCAACATCTCACACCGGGGGGAGGACACATAACCCAAAGTGGGATCATGACCCTAAAGGGGGGGCTTACATCTCACACCGGGGGGGAGGGGACAGCTACAGGTAGGATCTGAAGCCCAGGCCTTCTTGCTGAATATCAGTACATTATGAAAGA
>JANHGB010044178.1:5962-89624 GCA_026283785.1 Coracopsis vasa
CGCTGTCCAACCTGGCCTTGAACACCGTCAGGGATGGAGCATTCACAACGTCCCTGGGCAACCCAGTCCAGTGCCTCACCACCCTTACAGTAAAGAACTTCTTCCTTATAGCCAGTCGAAACTTCCCCTGTTTAAGTTTGAACCCGTTACCCCTTGTCCTATCGCTACAGTCCCTAATGAAGAGTCCCTCCCCAGCATCCTTAAGCCCCCTTCAGATACTGGAAGGCTGCTATGAGGTCTCCACGCAGCCTTCTCTTTTCCAGGCTGAAGACCCCTAACTTTCTCAGCCTATCTTCATACAGGAGGTGCTCCAGTCCCCTCATCATCCTCATGGCCCTCCTCTGGACTTGTTCCAACAGTTCCATGTCCTTTTTATGTTGAGGACACCAGAACTGCATGTTTTTGGGGTTTTGATTTTTTTCCTTATGTCCCCCCCCATTTCCCTACAGAGGTTTTCACCATTTTCTTTCTCTAGTTTGTCAGCAAAAGCTCCCGTGTGAATGCAGTGAGAGACACTGTGCTGATTTCCCTCTTGCTAATACCGTTCTCTTCTGAAGAGGTGATAGCTCTTTCTCTTAGGTGCTTTCTCTTATCACTTATTCCAGAGATCAGTCATACTCAGCCATCTTGGCTGGCTGCATTTGCAGATCCATACTTTAATGGCCTATTTTCTGTCTCCTTGTCATAAGGGGAAAGTGGCTTTGACTTTAATGGACATTATTTGCCTGGTTGAGTACTGACAGTACAAGTTCATTTGATTATCTGTGATACAGAATCATTTAATGTATTTACATTCCCTTTCTCTGTACACACACACACACACACACACACACACAATTTTTTCTTGCATTGCATCTCCCCAGTTCTCTCAGGTCACTGCACTGAGTCTCCCCAGTGCACAGGTACCTGCAAACCTAAGCAAACCACTTGCCTCAAAGGGAAACAGCACTGGAAGCATATCTTTGTGGCAAAACCTGACCTTGGAAAACAGAAGCTTAGGTTTTCCCCAGATAAAATCTCAAACAGATATTTAAGCCTAAAATACAAGTCTCCTTTATATCTTATTAGAAATGGAAGAAGTCTTTCCATAGATTTCAGTAGAATTGGTTAAGTCTTGGTTCAAACTTGGATGGTAATATGTTGGCCCACTGTTGCACTGGGTTTGTTCCTGGCTCAGAGCTGCCCAATACGTACTATGTATGTTGTCAGCCCATTTATCTCTGACTTGAGCTCAAGAATGCTTTCAGGAGAGCTCACTGAGCTCCCAGCATCACTGCCTCCTCTGACCACTCCTTCTGTTTTCATCCTCCCACTTTGGTTTTGACCTCTCTTATGCATTACATTCGGAAGAAAGGAAGAACATCAAACATTTTGCCCAAGTCCTTTATTTTTTTTATTATTATGTAAATGCCTACCTACCTGTGCTGTTTCCTTTATAAAACACTAGCTGTGAAAACCTCTTGTGGTAGCGTTGATGTTGAAAAAGTACTCAGGGAAGAATATCAACATGTAACAGAAAATGATGTGTTCTGCAGAGTTATGGGTTGAAATTAGGTGAGTCACCAAAGGATGCTGCATCCAAAACAGGAAGACAAGGATGTTGCATCAATAGGCACTGTTGGCATAGCAACTGCAGTATTTGTTTTTAATCATCCGGAACTTAACAGAGAAAAAGCAGTTGGAAATAAAGAATTAGCTCACAAAATACTTCATTTCTGACCACCCAAGCTTAAACCAGACGAATGGTGAATGATATCGGAGTACACGCTGTTGTATTAAGTTTGTGAAATAAAGCCTCAACTAGTGAGGTTAAATTAGATTACCAGATGACCCCCCAGTGCAGGGTAGATCACAAATGAATTTCTGATTGCAGTTAAAGAATAGATACTGCAGAATACTGCAGTATTTATTCTCTTGTGGGACTAAATCCAGGCACACACCCAAGTGTTCTCTTTTATTACCAAAACCTCAAATGTTCTGATCTATGGTGCACAAGCTTTTGTTTTGGGCTTGTTTCCATGTATTGGTGCTCTACAGGGTGACATTAGAGAGACATGTTATTACTCCCTTAATCCATTCCAAATCCACTAAAGGAAAATAAGAACTGTCCTTTATTGTTGTGCACTCAGAAACGAGGCATTTACAGTTGCACTAACAGAGTGTCTCATTAGGGTCACGTAACCAACTAAATAGAATCTTAAATCAGAAAGTTTTTAAGAGGACTGTTTAAATGTTCTAATGAGCTCCTGCATTTGAAGTTCCTTCTTAATAACTAGATAAATCTTTTTTTTAATGCTTTTATGTCTTTCTCTTCTATGCAAGACATGGTTGTGGTTTTATTTTTTTTCTCTTCTGGCATCTCCAAATGACTTTTGGGGTTTGTCTTTTCTGTAGCAAATTGTTGTTATACAGGAATAATTCCTAAATATATATATGTATGGTTTCACATAAGTTGGATGATATAATCATATGGAATTGAAGGGTTACTGAGATACTGATACTAGAATTAGTTTATTACTTATATTTATCCCTATTTTTTTCATATAGCCTGACTGTTTTAACATTCTGAAGAAAACTATACATAAACAGGAACCTAGAGTGAAGAGTGAATGAAAGCTGGACCCTGTAGAGTAAGGATTCATTTAGGATATAGTGAACCAGATTAACCACTTTTTGGAGCTTTATATGAGTGAAATTCTGTAAGTCATAAATATATAACCAGCCATCATGTTCACATATTGCAATGTCACTACTAATCAGGAATTAGTAACGCCTCTCATGTATTGGTGTATTTTTCCTGGTCACAGAATTTCACATCAGAATTTCAGCTTAAGCTTTTTTTCATAGATGCAAAAAGAATTTTGAAATACAAAGTAAAGCTTTCAGACCCAGAAGCAAAGTCTAATATGGAGAATCAATTATTCATTGTAATCTCATGACTGTTAGGTCTTTGTTATTAATTTTATTGGCCTGATTTACAAGGCTTGAAAACCAAATTGGCAAAACTTTGTGTGTTTTAAACACTGTATAAATGTGTTAAAATAAAACCTAAGTCACAGGAAACCTAAGTCATTATCTTTTTACTTTGAAAGCTTCATGTCTTCTAGCAATGTTAGGGCAATGTTAAGGCAGCATCACTTGTCATCCATCAGCGAGCAGCCAGCAGTGAGCTTTAGAGACTACACAAAGCTGTTACTAGGACACCGATGGATCCTCGTACTGCAGTAATCAGTATTGTTGCGTGACCATCTAAAGCCTGTGATTCACTCATATTGGATTTTTCTCTTGCAGATTGTGGGGGCTGTGGTTCAGAAATTAAAAATGGGCAGTCATTGGTTGCCTTGGACAAACACTGGCATTTGGGCTGTTTTAAGTGCAATACATGTGGCAAGCTACTGAATGCAGAGTACATCAGCAAGTAAGTTAAATAGAGAAGCATTTTCATTCATTTTCAGCATTCTTTTAATACCAAGTAATTAATTTAGCATTGCATATCCTTTAGGTTTTGCTTATGTATGTTTGGGGGTATATAAATATTAGAGATTATTATCTAAATTATTAACTAAATTGTATTATAAGTGTAAAAAAATAAGAAAAGTTGAATTTGTCTATTTATCTGGAATGAGACTTGACAAAACAGCTATGCTATAGAAAGGAATGGGTGCAGTATGCTACAAAGCCCCATAGATACGCCCTTAGTTACCTATGTTTGGCTTTGTGCAATGCTGGTATGTGAACAAGCACATTCTATCATTTCCATGTGATTCACATAAGCAAAAGTGTTCTCCAAAAGTTCATTAAGGAGGTACGTATCACGCTTTTTTGCTGCTCCAGACCCTCGTGCTGTCAGATTTGGACTGGATGATGTGATGACAGCAATGAGAAGCAGCACAAAGCACACATGCAGACCAAGTCCCACGTCAACACTCATATCGGTGCAGTGAGATACAGGGCTTTCACTGGCCAAGGCACCTGGGATTAATTTCTGCTTCAGAGAAGTGTGTTGATATGATGAAATTTTCTTAAACAACTAAGTAACTCAATCACTAGTGCCCAGAGATGATGGAGTTTCAGAGCCAATGTCCCACTGACTTTCAACGATTCTTTGGGTTTAGATTAATAGGAGTATAACATTTAATTTCACAGCTTGCAGGGGAGAAACAATATATAATAAAAGGGTGTTCTCAAATAAAGGTTGTGCATTATCTCAGATGTTCTGCTATTCTGCTGTAGTTTGCTACAGTGCTTTTTTTTTTTCTGCTTGTTATTTAATAATAAAACCCCATAAATTTTAAAGATATAATTACCATTAAATCCTCTTTTAGAAAAAGCTAAATGCCAAACAAAATAACTCAAGAGAAGAAACATCCTGCCTTCAATTAATTCAATTAATTATTGTGATAACTTATAGGTTCGTCTCGAAGCAATCAAACTTGTGTGCAATAAAATTAATTTTTATGTTTCTCCAGGGAAATGTCAAATGAAATTATGTCTCTGCTAATAAATCTGACTGATCATGGGCTGTTTTAGCATAACACACTAAATATATTTAACAATGTTTAACTTGCCCTTTGAAGCAGGAGGAGAGTCTCCAGTTTCTTTTAGAGCTATTTATTTTCATTCATCGGCTTAATAGTCTAAGTGTAAAACTTCATAAAGTTGTGATCTAAATCTGATAAATAAAGAGAAATGTAGAAATAACTGTTTTTTTCCAAAGAAGGGAGAAAATGTGGAAGAAGTTAATGAGTAATACTATACCAAAAAATGGTGAGGGTCTCAGAGACTGAGTGTTATGACAAGGGCAAAGATGATGGCTGAATTCAGTGACAGAGCAGGAAAGCGGGATTGCAGTAGACTCAGGCCAGAATAGTTCATTAACTATTCAATTCTTTACAAAATTAACAAATAAAAGTGTCTAGGAGGTGGGAAAGTCCATAGCTCCTTATGAAGTGTTGAAGCATTAACAAATTGTAGCTGTAAATCTCCCAGTAAATCTATAAGCCTATGAAAAGCAATCTGTGTATGTCCTATTGTTCTTCCCTAGGGATGGTGTTCCATATTGCGAAACGGACTATCATGCAAAGTTTGGGATCAGGTGTGACAATTGTGAAAAGTATATCACAGGCAGAGTGCTTGAGGTAAGGAGAACCTGTCATTCAAAAATATCTCAGAGTGTACAAAGAGACTTGCTCTTTTTGGTGTAGTTGTATGCTTACAAGTGAGTGTTAATGCAACAGTTTAATGTTACTTTATGGAGTACTAGGAACTTCTTCTGTAATTCTCTTTTGTTTCTTCTGTTAATGATTTTGTAATACACAAACTCCCTCAATGAATGTTTGTGGTGCTAGAGAATGTTCAGATAGCACAAGTAATAAGTGAATGGGTTATTGGGCACATTTTAATACTTATGCTAAATTCCTTTGCAATTTCTGCTTTTTGATTCTGTTTTATGTTCCCCAGGGTTAGGATGAAGCTGTTTTAAAATTAAAATGAATCATTTGAAATGTATTTTTGCACCCAGAAATTAATATATTCTTTTGATCTTAATAGAGTTTATCTTTGCATCTCATTGTATTGTTATCCTATTTTCAATGAATATCCAGTTTTACTTTTTGCCTTTTCCTGTATTTTGTGAAGCCTTAGCAATAGTTAGGAAGAGGTTCCCCAGATCACTCAGTTCACTTCTTTCTCTTCCTCAGTTAAGAAAGCCTGGAGAAATACTAAAGGACTTCCATCAGAGAAAGATCTGATGGGAGTCATACAAAGACCTAACTATCCAAATGGTGGACACTTACAGCTAGGTAGGGACTGTGAAGCAACTGGAAGGAAACAATGAGTCCATGCTAGATGGCATGATACAGTGTTAGGGTTAGGCATGGGAGGCTTTTCCATCATCAAATGTTTTTACAGACGTCTCAGAAAGCTGATGTCTGAGAGTGTAAAGGCAGCTTTCTCAGGTGGGAGAGGCAAACCAGAAGAAAACATTTAAAAAATACCAGAAGTGTCAGAGGTGACCAGTGGAAGCTGCCATAAGTTTTCAGAGATGCCAGCCTTTGACAGTGAAGGAAAGGTAGTAAGAGAGGGTGGGCTTTGGAGGTGAAGCCAATTAACTTGCATTCAATGCAATAAGGAAGGCAGCTGAATGGAGAGGCAAGAGTGTCATGGTCAAAGCTATAGAAAATTAGAGGTACACTTTTTCACAGCAAGTTACAGGGAGTGATTAAGACTGGAGAAGAACAGAAGCTCCAGTTTCTGTACTGACTCTTTTGACTTCACAATATTGTGTTTTTCTGTCCTGTTCTTGCCTTGAAATATCTGTACTAAAATACATTTTTATTTGGTAATAGTTTACCCACAGTATGGCTAAGCAATAGCCTGTGGGTTGAAGTGGTTGAGAACTGGGTCCTTACTGGCTCTGTGGATGATGAAAGGGAAAAAAGAAAGATAAAAAGATTTGCACAGTAACAGTACTGAGTTGGATTTGTGAGACCCGGGGGCACATGTGTCTATACCTGTTTCTTCTAACTGCTTGGTGAGAGCATACTGAACAGGAGAGTTCCTTGTGTTGTTTATAAATGGACCAGCAACAAACTTGAAAAAAGTTGATTCTTTGAAGATGTAGTAGGAATTTTACCATGACTGATTACATGTCTTTGTAGTTCTAAGTGATGGTTTTGGTTAGTGCATGTATTTGACCACCTCCTCTCCCCTTCACCAGTGTTATTTTGATGACAGTGCTGTCACACTGATTTTCTTTTCTTTGGTACTGATGCAGGCTGGGAGCAACTTTGATTGAAGTGTGTGGCATTTAGCTGTGGAGAAAACACTGAAGCAGGATTCTGAAACCTTTTTTAACAAAAGATGAGGAGAAAGGACTTTCACAATTTGTAAAAGCACAGCAGCGTCAGATAGTGTCGCTGACAGATAGGAAAGCTAGGCTGAAGCAGGCAACGGATTTGAACAGGTATTTAGTGTCTGGAGGCTTGTTACAATAACCTGGAAACTTTATGGTGTATAATCTTCTTTCCGTAAGATTGTATAAAGCAATTTTGGTTTGTGTGGAGCAAAACTGACGAAGCTTGAATACAGGTGCATGTGCTGTGTCCTAGCAATCCACTGTCACAGTAGGTCATGCTCCTCATGACATCTCCCAAAATGCCTGCTCCCATCCCCTCTGCTTCACAATGAAATATCTCAAGACCTTTCTTTACATTCCCACTGCCTGTTTATATGGTTAGGGGATGACACTCTGGGTGAGGCTCCTTCCATGGTGATCAGCCTGTGATTTCCATGAGCCTTTTGGCTTCTTTAATGGATCACTTTAAATGGCCATTGAGTTTCAGTGTTGGCCATGGAGAGCCGTCAGGTGAGGAGGTAGTGCACACCTCATTTCATTAGGGAGACAGACTAAAAGTCATGACCTAAGCAAACAGATTTGAAAGAACGCAGAGACCATATCCGTAGCTAACATGGTTAAGTCATTTGTTGTTCGTCTGCAGCAGATGGGCTTGTTCAAAAGGCTTGGAATTGAGGCTGATCTCTTCCGTCTGTCTGGTATCAAACTCAGTGTGTGTTTGTCGCTTGTTGATATGTTTGTAATTCTCCTCTCATGAAGACAGAAAGAAGGTAAAAAGTAGTCATACCTGTTTTTCATTAAAGGATGTATTTTTTGTGGAATTGTCTGGAATCCTGAAGCATTTTTCAAAACTTCAATATTTCTTTTTACCATCTTGAAAATAATCTGGAGATACCCAGAAATGATAGGGCAAATTACTATTAAAGTGAGAGAAAATCTTGACAGCAGTGCTTATGAGGCAGAGGAATAGTTTCCCAAGGGAGCTGCTGGAAGCTATCACTTAGTATTAAAATGAGATTGGACAAGGCACTGGAAAATCTACGTTAGGGAACAGTCCTGCAGTGACAAAGGGAGGGACTATATGAGCTAATAGGATTTTTTCCATCTCTGATTTCTGTGATAATGTCAGAAGGACAGCTGCTTCCATGATTATTGTGTGCCCAGATTTTATAATATTGTCTCCCTTTCCAACACTTGTTCATTTTAAGTGTTTATTCAGCCGAGGAGGAAGGAGAAGTCAATTAGTGTGAGTTACTGATAACTTATAAAAATATAGCTGTTTTTGTAGGTTGCCAGCCAAATACAATGATGATTTACTTAAATTCATCCTTCAGTCCAGTTTGTTAGGGCCAGATTCATTCCATGTAGTAAATGAGCTTAAACCAAGGATAGCTCTGTTTAGAATTCCTTTCTTGTTTCTTTCTTCCCTTCCAGTCCACCTTGGCTTGGCCCCAGTCTCCCAGGGAACTTGTACTGGAAAAGCTACAAAAGGGGCTGAGCAGCTAATTTACGGAGACCATAAATTCTTCTTTTGCTTTCAAAGGCAACAGTTTTGCTGTTCTTTTATAAAACCGCTGCCCACCAGTGCTTTTATGGGCAAGGTTCACTTTGCTCAGGAAGCATACAGAGCACTGTTCAATGCAGCGTCAGTCCTCTCCTAGAAATTGCTGTTTTATCCCTGACCATACATATTGATAAACCTGCCAACTTAAATGGGGATCAAGAGGTGTCTGGAGTTTATAGCTTGATGAAAAATGCTGTGTGACTGAAAACCTTTAGGGAGAAAAAGGTTTCTTTTTAGTGCTTATGCTATAGCTCTGTTGCCAATCCAGTAATAGCTAAAACCAGGCAATAACACAGAAAATAAACCCATTTTAAAAAAACAAGCTGTTGATTTTTTAAAACCTTTTGTCATGTTGCAATCTATTTCTCTGCGTTTGGCACTAAAAATACTTTTCCCTCTCTTTCTCTATCACAAGCACTTATTTATTAATTAAAATCTGAACTTGTGCTAATGAGCGTGTCATAAAAATAGACAAAATAAGTGTGCTTGCCTTTTTTTTCTAAAAATATACTTTATTTCACATGCTAATTCAGAGCCTGATACAAATCCTTTTCAAGCAAGAAAACCCCTCCCATTTATTTCATGATTTTTAATCAATCTTCTAGCTGTGTTTTGCTTGGAGGAAGCAGGGGTGGTTTGCCTACCTCCTAGTCCTTCCCACACAGCAGGCTGTGCAAAGGCTTGGAAGGCTGTTGAGGTGTGTGGAGGAGCTATGTAACTCCTCCTGATGCCCTCTCCCGGGGAACATGCCTGTGTTTCCTTAACATCCAGCATTTAGAAACTTTAGTTCAGTTCTGGTGCCTCTATTTTAAAATAGTCCATGCATAGTTACTAATTCTTTGGGTACAGTTTGATTTTTAGCTTTTTTGATCGTCTCCCTTTTAATCGATGAACTCTAAGGATAATTTATGGAGAACAACCTTAGTTTCTCTCAACTTTTATTTTTAAAAAACTGAATGAATCAAATTCTCCTCTGCTTGTAAATCATAGAATCATAGAATAGTTTGGGTTGGAAGGGGTCTTCAAAGGTCATCTAGTCCAACCCCCCTGCAATGAACAGGGACATCTTCAACTAATCAGGTTGTCCAGAACTACATTCAGCCTGACCTTAAATATCTTTGGGGATGGTGAATCCACCATCTCTTTGGGCAACCTGTGCCAGTATTTTAGCGCCATCGTTGTAGAAGACTTTTTCCTCACATCCAGCCCAAATCTCCCCTCTTAGTTAAAAACCATTACCCCTCAAAAAAACGAAGTCACCCCCATGCTCTTCTGATGATGCTGGTGGACATTCTTGCCATATGGTGCTAGCTGGAACCACCTTCTATCAGCGTGCATGAATGCTGTACACCAGATGATGTCTCACTACCACCTTATGCAGTTGGAGTAACCCCTTCCACTGTTTCTAAAGTACTTTCTCTGGTATATCTTGCACTGAGTGTGGGTTTTTTCCTGTGGTTTCATTGATACTGACACCCCATAGCAAGATATGAGCTGGGGGGAGGAGTGGGGAGGTGTCCCTTTATCTGCTGTTTCAGCTGATGGTTTCCTACATTGTTAAAGGAGGATTTCATATCCAAATAAAACCTTCTGGGGTGTTTTGATGGCAAATGCAGTATATGCTGTGGGGGGATCAACTGTGATTGTTTGGATAGGCAACTGCAGCCCAGCAATTGCAAGGCTGAGCTGCCTCACAGAAGGCCTCTCTGACCAGCTATACTGGTAGCTTATGAATAAACTGGATCTCCGCTGCTACTAGCCATTGTTCTGAATTTCATGTGACTAAAACTTGACAGTGGAGCACACTAGAAGTTATGCTTTTGGAGAGGTCTTTGGGGGCAACCCAACTGCTTCTGTAAGCACTGAGAGGTATTTTCAGTACTTGATTAGACTTCTGTCCACAACTGTGCCATGATTTATCTACATGGCTGTGTGTAAATGTGTTTTACAAGTGCTGGTTTCACTTATTAAACATAAGGATGGGTCTCACTGCTGTGTTTGACATCCTAACATGGCAGCATGGCACTCAGTATATGTGGGGGAAGAAAGGGTTGACATTTTTATGGATTATATGTATGTGTAAATGTCTAGCAAAGTATAATCAATAAATCTTTTTAAAATCTATTAGTTACGAGTATACGCTACCTTAAAATAAGGGAACAAGCGTGGTAGGCATTAGGCAGGAACGAGACTAGAAATGACAATAATTTATATGTCAAATGCCATTTATAACTCAGTGACTTATTAATTAAAAACTAATCTTTTTATATGTGTGTTTTGCTTTGCCCTAGGGTTAAGCCACTTTTGTTTGTAGCCACATCTACTTTGTAAATCAATTGCCTTTCCCTTTATGAAAGTCTCAGTATAGCAGAGAGACAAGATTCATTCTTTATAGCAGGGTGTACCAATTTCTGCCTGCAGTGTGGAAGAATGGTTCATTCTGACATGTCTGTTACCCTGCTGTTTCACTAACAACAAAACCTAGTGATGTGTGAAAGGTACTTGAGCAGCAGCTTATAATGTAGGCATTAATACTGAAACGTGCAATAAAAGTGGCTCCGTCTATAAGAACGAAGGGTTTCCTGTAGCATGGGCAGCCGTGTGAAGGTTGTCAGAGCAGCAAAAGGATCCAAGTGTCAGTGCTAGTCTTCAGTTAGAAGCTGCTCTCTACACCAGTTTTTCTCCTAGCATGAGAGAAGAAGGAAAGAGGCACATCTAAATAAATCAGCATTAGCTCTTGCAAAAGGAAACCATCTAAGGTAGGAAACATTAACTAGCACTTTCAATGCATACTGTTTGCTAAGATGCAAGGTATTTTGCAGCTTGAGAACAGTCTCTGTTTCAGTGCTGCTTGCATTCATCTGGGGCTGCTGGTTTGCAAAGGCAGGTTAATCATCAGTGCAGAGTATCTGAACTTGGCTGGGTAAGTATTAATCGACAGTTGACTTAGACTTTCTGCTTTAAAACAAGCATCATTAAAAATACTATCAACAAGCATATAAATAGCAATGAAAATGTTTTTGACCTTAGCTTTTAGCCTTTTCTGTAGTGCAATTATATTGTTTTAGATACATTCCTCTTATCTTTATCCCACCCTCGTCTTTTCCTTCTCCAGAAAGATATAGAACTACACCTATGTGTATTTATTATCTGAACTGTTAAAAACAGTTGTTAACATATCAGGAAAAACCAGTGCATATTAAAAGAAACTGTTTGCACAGGTTTTACCCTGTAAGTCAGTTTTTATGTTTATTGAAGAAGAGCACTGAGTAGCATTTGGTGATAGCTTAAGCCTGTTATGTTTTTACCAAAGTAAGGGATTCTGCAAGCTGTTTCTGAATAATACAAAAAAGAAGTTCAGAATTTGAACTTCTGGTTAGTAGAGAAGAAAGAATGACTATTGCAGCATTTGTGGGTTTTTTTTTTTCCGTTGCTTGCTTGCTTTTCTGTTGGGGATTTCTCTCGTATGTATGGAAGAAGTCCCCAGTAGTGCTGCTGTGCATTTGTGTCTGTGTGGGTCTGTATGTGTTAGAGTTTTTGTGCAGAGTTAGACTCTTGAGCCAGACAGATCAGTGAATGGTGTCCACTGCCTTCTCAAATTATGCAAAAATATAATACCAGTTACCTATCTTAAACTATCTCAATTAATTAATTAAAGCATCAAAGCAGTGGTTCCCATAGTCACCTTGATATCTTCTGATCCTCAGGCACAAACAGCTTACAGTATGTCTGTTACAATGCCTCTCTAAGCAATGTGTTGCTGTGGCGATTCGTTATTATCTAGTACTATTTGCCAGAATTTGAATATTTTGACAATGTAAATGTTGCACTTTTTGGATGTCTTCAGCTCCTCATCCCATTGCTTTGTATAATTTCTTTAATTTCTGGTGATCTGAGACACACCTGGGGTACATTGTGGTCAGCAAAGCCACTGCTCTGCAGTGCCCCGTACCTACCAAGCCACGATACAGCCAACAACACAGGTACCTCCTCCAGCTCTCTCCTGTAACCATGACAGTGATGCAGCAAAGTGCACTTAATGACCATTGCCTTTGTTCGGCAAGTATCTCCAGAATGCTCTTGCCCATGTGACAATAGTTCAGTGTGTCTGCAGGAAAGCAGTTTTATTTCTTGTATCTTTAAGAGTTTTCATTATGCCAATCTTCAGAATTTTTTGTGCTTCTTCAGATTTCTTTTTTCACCCTCAAAGTAAGAACTTCTGGATAGTACCTTGAACTTGAAATGTGTGGATGCGTCTGAAAGTAGCAACTTTCTACTTCCAGTAAGGACTATTAATATCAGTTCTGCATATGACAGCAGCATTTCTAGACCCAGCTAAATTTGGGGATCCTAAATATCAGGCCTTATTCAGGCACAGAATGAGAGACAGCTTCTGTCCTCAGATGTTTGCAGCCTGGATCACTACGACCAGTGCTGGCTTCATCTGATAAATCATGCTTCCTCTCCCGGGCTGTTCAGTGTTGGTTGCAGCTTTATTCCTCCTGTCTGAAATGGGTGGGCTAAATGCACAGCTGCAAAGTTGAAGATAAAGGGGAATATGTCTGCAAGTCATCTTTCTCCTTCTGCACTCCCTCTCCCCTATCAAGGGATGGCAGACGTGAGAGCCAGCTGCAGCTTGTCTTGCCCTGTAAGTGTGTTTTAAGGAGTGGAAGAGGAAAGTGGAAAAGAAATGGAGGAGATTGTTGAGCAAATGGAAACCAGAAGCCTCTTCCAGTCTCAGTGGGTGGCAAGAAAAATTTGCAGAGCTGAGAAGAAAAAGACAAAAGGGGCAGATCACTCATTGCGTAACAAACGCAACTGAGTGCAAAATCAGTGATTTTAGGCGTAACAGACCATTTTGGTTTACAAGATCAGGTACAGGATTCTGTAGAAAAAGTACACTGTTGGCGTTTTCCAACTTTTGGCTGACTCTGCAGCAAGGCTGAATTTACTCCTGAGTCAGAACTTGTTTGCAGATGTTACAGAATGGAATTACAGCTATAACGGTGCTGAATTTTCTTTCTATTCTTTCTTTTTCTCAGTTATTCCCTTTAGGATTTTAATGTGTTTGGTTTTTTTGGGGGTTGGGGATTTTCTTTATTTCTTCCACAAGCATTAGAAAATTCTCTTTCTGAGAGCCCAGTTACTATCGTTCCGAGATAAATGTCCCTGTTGGTACATTTGATCTGCAGTTTATACCTGGAAGAATAAAGAGTGTGTGGGAGGCAGTAAAAAATGACTCAGATGTGGGTGGGAAGTCTCAAGGCTCTGCAAAGTACAGAGGGATGAGCCAGAACCAAGACAATATGAAATAACTGTATATGTGAGGCAGCTGAAGCTGTAAGTAATGGCTGCAGGTGCATGTATTGAACATTTCACATGACTCTTTCTTGGCATCTAGTGAGATGATAAATGAATCCAGTATGGAGAAAATGAGGAGAAGGATTGATTCAAAACATTACATTTACACTGGTGTAAACCCTATTGAAAATGGTTCATTTGCTCTGGCACGCTGCTGAAGTGACTCAATGGTGAGTCAAGTCCAATGTGACTAAGGGAATTAGTAAGAGTTTTCCTCCACATAATTGTCTCTTTGTCCCCTGGGTCTCACACTTTTCTCTCCTCAGTACTGTTGTTATAACATAAGCAGTAAATATTTTGCCAAATATCTCTGCCTTGATAATGTTGCCTGGCCTTTCATACCCAGTAGATAACATGACAGCTATTTACTAACTTAACCATTACTGTGTACAACTGTTACGGAGTACTGAGTAATCCTTCAAGTTCTTCTGTACTATGCGCAAAACACTGGCTTTGCTAGAAACGTGATGCAGATTTTATGTGGTTACACTTAAGTCTGGTAACTGAGCAGAGTATTTTACTTCAAGCAAAAAAGGTCATCTGATTTTCTGAATATCATCGCTCTAATTTGAAAATACCCTGTAGAACGCAGTTTATGGAGCCAGTATAGTCCACATAATATGCCACTGTGTGGATGTAATGGCAGAGTTATGAGCGTGTAAGGATAACTAAGCACCGGAGCAATCTTCCCAGAGATTGTGGAATCTCTGTCCTTGGAGTTTTTCAATATCCCACAGGACACCTTCCTGAGCAGACTGATCTGACTGAGCATCAACCCTGTTCTGAGCAGGAAGCTGGATTAGATGACCTCCTGAGGTCCTTCCCAACCTGAGTTATTCCATCATTCTGTGGCGAACTTGCACGGTTCCTGACGTTAAACTGAATTGTATTTCTACTATTAGCCATATTGTGAAGTGCGCTTGAAGAAATCACAGTGCATTCAAATGAACGAATGGATGAAAATGTCTATGTGAATGAAAATTATTCAGGAAATATTTACCATCTTATTGAAGTTTTAAACTTCTACCCATCAGAACAGTACTTAAGTGTTTTTCCCCTTCCCATCCCAAATAATAACTCCCTTCCACTTAGACAGCAGCAGTCAAGTCCTGTGTCTTTCATAAGAGCTTTAGTCCTTCATTTCAGGGTGAGAAGCTGCCTGGTTGAAAGGCTTATTGATTGTCAGCAGGTTTTTGCTTTATTCTGTTTCCTTTTGCTTGAACAGGTGGTTGTTTGGTGATGACCCAATTCTCCAACAGATTTGTTCTGTGCAGAAAGCTTTTGACTAAGAATGCACAGGCTTCTGTGGGCTTTTGTTTCTGGGTCATGCAACTACACCATGTCTTGGCATACCAGCAGGCTCAGTGTTTTGTAGCCTGACTTCCATTATCTTTGTTCAGGATAAGATATAGTTACGACTTCATCTGGAGATTTTGCAGTATTAGGAGGGCAGGATTTGGACCTATCTTAATAGATAACAGTCAGTGGTAGTAACACACTATTATAGCAACCTATATATCGTACCCTTAAAATGGAAAATATGCTTTGATATGATTGAATCACTGCAGCAATGTAATCTTTTCTCACTTCCACATACTATTTACTCCCAGCAGTACAAGATGTCAGTTACCACTGTGCATTTCGATAACAAGATAAATTTTTCTAAAGGTAAGATTACTGAAATCTTCATTCTCAGGAAGGAACCAAATAGTTATGACTTTATTTAACACATTAAATGATTTTGTCTAATTTTTTTCTTCCTTTATTAGCTACTTTACTGTGTAATGCAGTGAGATAGGATGTACTTAGACTGTTGGGAGAGTCATTAGAAATCTTGAGTCTTCCTTGAGCGCTCAGCTTGCGCTTTGAGCTTTAGGCTGCTCTGGTTCAATCCCTCATGTGTCACTTCATAAGCAGTTGTCACTCATGAATTGCAGTAAAAAATTACATCAGTCACCCTCCTAGGAACGGCATGAGAGGCCAGACGAGCAATGTCATTGTGATAGAGTTACAATTTTTATACATATCATCTTTTATAGATTCTGCCCTTTCATCAGCCACAGCTAGAGAATGAGCAGAGGTTTTTGCTGAGCTGTACCGCAATAATGTAGTATCTTTTCCCTTAGTGGTGACAGCTAATTTAAACCCCAACCTTAACTAGTTAAGGTTGTTCCTTCCGGCATTAATTACTCTGGTTTTGCTAGCGTTGCGTGTTTCTCAGCATGGTGTTCATGCTGCTCATCAGATTTATAATGCCCTTTACTGTCTTCAAATTGTGCTTTAAATGATGTGATTAATATTTGTCACATCAGGTTCATTCTTCTTTTGTCTTGTTCAAGCCTCAAAGTCATGAGAAATGAGAAAAGGTGGTTGTATGCACTTTGCTGTAGAATTTCCTGGTTCGAAGTAAAGGATGGATGTACTTCTTGTGCTGCGGGACAGGTGGCAACACTACAGTGGCCCCCATGCTTAGAGCGAGGAGTGCAGGGAGGTCCTCGGTTCCGCTGGGAGAATGTTTCTCACGTTGACCTAGCAAAGATCTCTCAGAGATGAATGTTGATTCTTCTGTGCTAAGTGTGTGTTGATATTTTATTAAACACTGAGACAGCAATCTGTCAAACTAAGCTTTCAAACTGTGCAAAGAAAAAGTAACCATATGGTTAGGAATTTGTTTGCTGCATTAAATTCTCTCAGATCAATATAACCAAGAAAAGGAAAAATAGCGAGGCCATTATTACAACAAAACTGAAAACATTAAACAGTTGCTGCCCTAAGTTTATAAAATTTCTGTGTTCTGCTGGACCCTGTTCCCTGGCCCCTCCTGTTCATCTAGGAGGTGAAGCCTCTGAAATAGTCTGAAGAGAGAGGGGAGAGGAGCACTAATGAAAGCCTCTGTAGCGTGTACCCAGGGGAGGTTATGATTCACATTCAGACCCAACACACCCAGGTCCTAGGTCTGAATATAATTTATGGTATCTAATCTGGGTAACTGTATAAACATATCAGGGAATATTATTAGTTAATCCCTGCATTGAGTCTATAGCCTCAGGTTCAGCTATCACCTCTCATTTAGAAATATGGTGCAGTCTATGTTAAATACTTAAAGTGATGCAGAGTGCCGTGTCTTGTCTTCTGTGCTTTGGTTAGAAGAGCAAAATTAAAAACAATTAGAACAGGGGAACAAAACTCATTTGGCAGCACTTAGAGTTATATGAAAAGTCTTAGTATCTCCCATTTTAATTCAGGGATAATTATTCAAAATCCATCAGAGTTATCCTGGAGTGAGCATCAGGAAAAGGGATCACTACACCGTTCTTCTCGTATTTTTCTGTTATTGTATCTAAGTTGTAAAAGAGGTCTTTCTGTGCTATTCTACATCTCATTGATATTAGCTACTATATGGAGTGAATTAAAATTATATATTTGGTTGTCGTGTTAAATTTGGGGAAATAGATTTTATTCTGTGATGTATCCAGGTTCTGATATATCTGAACACATCTGTTCTGACAGTTTATTTTAGCAAAAGAGTAATCTAATTCCCGTAGAGAGTGTTAGCCTGGAAACTGTATCAGCTTTGATAAATCAACTGAATTATTGAGGTGATGCATTGCATTAGCAATGCTTGTGCAGTGCAAATCTTCCAAGGGAAATATTTCTTTTCAGATTGATATTCCAAACCTACGTTTGTCTGGTGATGGTTAAATACTCTTCTGTGCTTAAACACCTGCACTCAGGCCAGCAATTTTAAACTCCAGATTTAAGCCTAATAGCAGTACTTCATGGTCTGATACTTTAAAGTATCGATGCAGTAGTGACCATCTTCCACATCTAAAGCTGCAGAAATCACTCAGCAGTCTGTACAAATGGCACTATAACAAAAAGAGTGAGCTGGAAGAAAGCTGGTTTCAAAATGGCAATTCTGATGTGATGTGTCACTCTTCCTGATTGCCGATGTAAAATGCAGCAACAGGTTTCAGGGGTGAATCAAGTTAACACTGATGAAGTAAACCCAGAGATTCTATAACCAAAATTTACTCTGTTTGATATTGTGAATATCCTCCAGACACAGATGATGTTCTTGAGTATAAATACCTCTGAAAGTTTAGACAGTCAATAAAAGAGTAACACACGTCATCCCTGTAGTAACAGTGTTAAATTTCTAGTTTAATAGGAGAATTTACATATTTACACACTGAAGACAGAGGGGCAATACTTAATAATAATTTCTTAAGGGCACGTACAATCCTTGTAGCATTTGTAACTTTTTTTCAGATAAGCAGGTTGTGAGACATTCTACATGGATCAAATTTTGCTTATTTTTAACTCTAGGAGACTTTCTGTTGAAATCAGATTTAGCTTAAGCTTTAAGCTAAACCTAGTTTAACTTAGCTGTAAGTTTTGGAGTTACTTGATCGCCTGGCTTTTGTTGATAATAGAAGTGGAATTGACTTTAATCCACCTAAACTACGGCCATCCTATCTAGCACAGAATAGTGTGAGGTCAGAAGAGGAGGAAGATGCCAAGCTTTCAGTTATGTAGGGATTTTGAAGAATGAAGGGTGTGGGAGCATGCACAAGAGCCAGCTTTGGGCTGTTGAACTCTGTTTTGTGAGTTTCATCTGAAAGATGGGGTAAGGGTGCAGTTTGGAGGGGCTGGGCCTGCACTGTTCATTTAGAAAAGCACTGAATGCTATTTTCATCACTGGCTCAAGCCAACATTGCTTTGTGGCGCTGCTATCCTTGCCTGTGGGAACCAGAGCTAAAAGTTTGCCCACAGTCAGCCATAGAACTGAATTTTGGCCAAGCTACCAAAATTGAGCTTTGCATAAATCCCTTGATCCAATAATCTTTTTTCTCTGATAATCATCTGAGGTTAACTTCAGCCTTGTCTGTGTGACACATGTTCTGGCACAGACAAGCCCTTGCTCCTTTGTAGCAGGTAGATGTCTCTTCTTGAGAAACACATAGAGGTCTGTGGTGAAGCAGTTTAAATTAATGGAGTTATAAGGTAATTTGAATTTATGAAAATTGATGAGTTACTAAGGTGTTCTGAGCAAATTTAGGGCTCAGTCCTATTCTCATCCTAATCACTGAAAATGGTGATATTAAGTTATGTGGACTAATCTCAGGAAACTGACAAAGCTCTGGCTTGGCTGTGCAAGGGACTTAGTACACAATACCCAAAAGTGTTAGCTCTGAACTTATAGCCCTATAGGCACACCACACACACTCCTCATGGAAACCCTTTAGTAGACATTAGCTGCAAGACATTTTCAAACCAGATACGAGCATTCCTTCCACAAGGTGGTTGTTGCTGTACATTAAGATTCTGTGTTCAGTGGGGTCATGAGGAACATACAGTTTGCCTGCAAATCCATGCTCAAGGTTATGTCCTCCCAACTTCCTTGCTCAGGTGAGTCCTAAGTTGCCTTGAACTTGGTGCACACGATGGTTGTTTACAGGGAATATGTGTTTGCTATATAAAATTGTTTCCATTCTGTAAATTCAGAGACTTAACTATTGCACATTAAATTTTGGGTTTGTGTGGGCAAGACCATTATTTCATTTTATGTCATGAATTGTCTATAATAAAAAATTGGCATTGTGATTGTAGGAGCTTGTTGAATTAATTGACATTAACTGATTTACTCTAATTAGTCATATTCTAGAGGATGGGAGAAAAACTCTTCATAGTGAAGCCACTAAATTGATCAGTGTGCTTAATCATCTGTACCTTTTTTCCCAAACAGGCAGGAGAAAAACATTATCACCCAACGTGTGCACGATGTGTCAGGTGCAATCAGATGTTTGCAGAAGGAGAAGAAATGTATCTTCAAGGTAAAAACAAAACCAAACAAAACCCCAAAATGCAAAACGCTTACACTTGGCAGCATGGCCCTCTTGCCCATACTTGTTAGCATGGCTGAGCTGTTTTGCCCATATTTTCATTTCATAGCCACCAAAGAAAGTGAACAATGCAATGGAAAAACAAAAACAAACCATTGTTGCTTCTTACTCACCTACTACTTCATTCTCAGTTAAAATCCAATAGCAAGTGTGAATCACAGACGGATGAGTGGTAACAGTTATTTCCTGCAGATGGAAGGGAAGGACTTGACAATGAAGATTATTAAAATGTGCCATTTACTGAAAAAATGTAGGGTTTTTCTGCAGTGATAAATAGTCCAGATGAAAGTTAACATGCATGTGGGACATCAGGTTCCCTAACGCTGCTGTTGCTGTCCTAAGACCAGTCCTGTACTCATCACCCATTTGGGTATGAGGAGAAAATCTGAAGGTCCTTACCTGAATTCCCCTCAGTCAGACCTAAGTGTCCTTAGAGAGTGGGGAAGAGGATGCTGTGGAGCTGAAGCCCTTACCACAGAATATGTCTGTACCTTACACAGCCATAAGCTTGCACAGGAGAAATTCAGTTTCTTGTCAGGGAATTTCAGCGGCAGTGGACAAGGGCTTACACAATAATTTATTCAATGTGGGGAAAAAACTTAGTTAACGTAGGTATGAGATAAAATCTATGCTTCATATGCATCAACTTTTAGCCATACTAAACTGATCAAATAAAACAATGTCTGCACAGTTAAATACAGGGTCAGACACCAAAGAAAATGAAGGCTTTTGCCTATGCCTTTGACTGGCAGTATCTTTTCAAAGGAAAACAGAAAAGAGAAGCTCAGTAGGATGTGGGAACTGTAGGGCTGGTGTGTTATCCTAAAATCACATGCTTGTCCAGATCTGTATTACAACTTTGCAGTTGTCCAGTTTTCTAGAAGCATACTTTGAAATAGTACATTAAGCTGGGAAAGTTAGACTTTATTTAAAACACAACAGTGGGCTCGGTAAAATCTAATTATAATTTAGTACGTTACTTAAAATGACAATTTTATTGTCACTTTGGTTTGCAACAAGAACTAGCTCATTAAAGGGCGTAATGATCCTTGTCTGTGCTCATGGATTCTCCCTCAGGGGCCAGAAAATGCTGTGGTTCTTCCGATTGCAAAGTAGTTTAGCAGTACTAAAGTCCCATGGGAAATCAGTGCTTTAAAAAAAGATACCAAACTACAAATTTGATTCTAGGTTTCAAACTCTCTGAAACTGGGTTGCAAATGAATCTCCTTTTTAAGTTCAGTTTGTTGTAACAGTGGATATTTGTTAGGTTTTGTGCTGATTTTTAGTTCCAATAATCACAAAGTATGCTCAGGTCCTGTTAATTTGGACCCTTCTTAATCACTTATTTTTTGATGCATGAAACATTGTTACCAGGTTACTATCAAATACTTTTTTTCTTCACATGAAGAGCAGTTTCCATTTAACTTAATGAAAGATCTGTGATTAGGTATTTGGGCTACCTTACTTGATGTGTTAGATAAAAAAAATGTTGAGGCTCAGGATTTTATAACTTATTCTTCATCCTCTTAATAAACTACTGTAAAGTTCCTTCAGGTGTTGCATGTGCCTTAGAAATTGAGTCATCAGTGGTTATCCATCAGATGAATTCTGTTTGAAAGGGCCCTTGTTCTTTTGTATGAAAATGTTTCCCAGTTTTGCTTGACCACAGATAAGAGTAATTCAAAAAAAGTTCATCTTCTTAATACCATTGGGAAGATTTATATCAACCTATGAAGTAGTTGGGACAAATGCTGTCAATGGGCAAGCTCAGACCTACTCACAATTGGAAGATAAATTAGCATTGAATTTAAAGGTGCTATAAAGATATTTCTTTAGTGGTTCAGGCCCAAACACCTTCAAAACTTAGTAAACACAATTTATCTGGTCTGTACTTATAAGTGGTATCTTACTGCATGAGCCTGGGTTCATCTGGGTTATTTTTGTGAAAAAAAACTCTAATGATCTCCATCTGTCTTCTGGGAAATAGTTTTTCTGTTTCTATCTTGTTTCCAGAATCCACTGGTTAGAAAACTATCAAACTGCTGTGAAAACAAAGCATTTCCAATAACTCCTCTTGGTGCTCTCCACCCAGTATAAACATTAAATATTTAAACACAAAGGTTCTCAGCTTCCTATTTAGTCAAGCAGAAATTTCAGTACACTCACGTTATTTAACTGTGTGGAAGCTTTGGTTTGTAGTTTTTCTGAGCTCAGACTGACATAAGTATAAAGGTTGCTTTTTACTATTAAAGCTCACTAATTATTCTTTAATATAGTTACACACATTCCACTTCAATTGAATTCTGAGTATTTATCATTGTGTTCAGCTTTTAAAAAGATTATTTTTTTCCTTTTTATTAATGCAAAACTGTTAAGATTCTTTCCCACACTTAATGTTTACTTTTATCTCTGGAGTTCATAACCTCTCTTCTGTAATTACATGCAGTAGCGAAATGGTTCATTCTCTATTTCCTGCTTCCTCCAAGATAGATAGTCCCCTGAATGTATTCAGTTCCTTAGTATTTGACTTATGAGACACAAACATATAGGAAGTGCGAGATCAGTACAGTGAATAATTCAGAAAGACTGAATTTTCAGTTAGTGTTAAGTGCTGTTTCATCCCATCAGAGTGTGCTACTTAGTATGACCTGGGCCAGACTATTACAAGATTAAGTATAATAAGAGAACATGAAATTCTGACTACACACATGGATAAAGAAAAATTTGCCATGGTGGTGGAACAGGTTGTCCGGAGATGCTGTGGGTTCTGCATCCTTGGAGATATGCAGAATCCAACTGGGCAAAGCACTGAGCTGCCTGCTGTAATGAGATCTGCTCTGAATAAGAGATTGGGCTAGAAGAGCTCTAGAGATGCCATATCACACTTCTTAGGACTCGGGTATAGATACTGATCTCACATATTGAAGTGCATGTAGCTTTCTGAAGTGCATTTAGTGTTTAAAATATATCTGATCAAGCTTACTGATATTGAGAAGTTGTCAGTTTTAGCTTTGAAAGTATCCATGAAATGGTGATGGGATTGGAATCAGTATGCTGTGATTTATAAAACCTTATAGGCAGATTTAATGATGTTCTTATTTTAATCTTTTTAAGGTTCTTATTGGGCAACAGAATTAAGCAGAACTTTAAATTTACTTTTCAGGTACATCCATTTGGCATCCAGTTTGTAGACAGGCTGCAAAGGCTGAAGAAAAAAACAAGGTAAAAAGACTGTATATAATACTTGGTGTTATTCCATTATCACGTTATTCTCTATCCCTTTTTTCCCAGTGAGCATGGAGGGCTGGATTTTTAATTTTTTTACTACTGTAGTTTTAAATGTTAGATTACAAAAATCTAGTAGGTTAATGTAATAATTCAATATAAATAGTCTGCTTTTACTTAGTGATTAAAGCTACAGCTTCAGGGGAATGCTGACCTATGAGCTACATGAATAAGCTGAATAAGGAAAAATGTGAAGATATGAATAAGAAAAAAAAAAGTTAATTTTTAACTTCTGTCTTATTATGATGTGATCAGTTCATGACCTCTTCCTTTTTTATGTGGCTCTGCACTTAAAAGATCAGAGGACTTTCTCTTTATTTCTTTTAACAACAAAAATAAAAATCTCCTTGGAATTTCTTTTTTATTATTTGTTTGTAACATGTTGGCAAGCCAGCCGCAACTTAATTTAATCTCTGGCTTTAAGTACCTCCTTAAGTTGGATGATTTGTGCATCTGTCTGTGTGCAAGGAGGAAAGGGGGGAGTTCTGGCAACTTTAATAATTACAAGGTTAGCAGATGAATAAGCTGCCCCTAGGAAATGAAAAATTAATCTGTAGCTGGGGAAATGATCCCTCTGAATTGGTGGGGCTGAGATGCAGCAACCTCATTTAATGCAGAGGCCAAGTATGGGGTTTTTCAGTTCTGATATTCTCTGATGCTCCAAGTGGTACGCTTGGTACCCTTGTTCAAAAAAGCTCTGCTTTGATTCATCCAGGCTTGGACAGAAGGCACATGGAGCAAGTCAGAGCAGCAGGAAGCAGCAGCTATAAAAAGAGTGTTTACAAATGTGGTGTTTTAGCAAGTGCAACTTTGACTAAATTACAGTTTTGAAAAAAAATTTGGTTTGGGCATTACCCTGAAGGATCTTGGCTATTTCTTTTGTACCCATTTGTATGGGAAGCGATTGCTCTGGTATTCTTCATGGTGAGCTCTGAATATCAAATATGTAGGAAATGTATTGGTTTAACATATATTTAAAATTATGCAATATATATATAAAATGTATGGTTTAAATTATAGAAATACTTTAAGTGCTGTTGATTCAGCATGGTGTTATTAAGCAGTATTTCAGGCTTCCTAAAGATTTCATTCTAGCTGAGTAGCTGAAATTGTAAGGCTAAAATCCCATGCAATTTATTGAAAATATAGTAGTTTTCCAGTTCCCTCTTTTAAAGAAAGACCACAGACACGGTTGTACTGGGTTCCTACTTAGCTGCCTTGTCCTCACAATGGCAAAGAAACTGCACTTATAAGATACTGTGTAAAGGCTGACTCATTTGTCTGAGCACTGAGAGTTTGCCCCTTCCTCAGCAGAGAGGAAAATACCTGTATCTGCAAGTCAGTGGGAGTTTTGCCTGAGTAGGGAAAAAAAGCTGGAATGGAACTCAAAGCATTTTCCCAAGTCTAGTCATTTTCCCTTCTCTTTGTTTTTTCTTCTTCCTTTTTGGTCTTTACACTTATTATTAAAAGAATAAACCAAGAAGAAAGAATGATATTTCAAAGAGAGTACTTGTGGACTTTTCAATCTAACTTGTAAAGCTGGGAATGGGATATACTGGTTGAGAAATTTTCTGGTCAACGTTTGCAGTTCGTTGTTTTTAAAAGTTATCTTTCTATATATTTATGTACATGTAGTTAAATTTAAATTTAATTTATGTAGCATGTAATTAAAGTAGGTGACAAAGGCAGAAAGTAAGTGGCAGTGCAGTTCAGTTTAGAGATGGAGTGCAAGTGTGAAAGAAGTTGTGAAAGAGAGTGACAGCAAAAAGAAAAATTAAGAGAGATTATAAACAGAAGAGATAAAGATGGAAAAGACAGAAAAAGTCAAATTAGCAAGAGAAAGAATAAGTATTATCAAAACACGTAAAGGAAGAACAGGTGGAGGAAGAATAAAAATGCGTAGTACAGAGAAGAGAACTGAACAGAGGCAATGGAGTGAACTGAGATGTGAGTTTTTATTGCATAATCTAGATTATGTGCAGCAAGCATAGACTGGGAATGCTAAAAGGGGTAATGGATTGGACAGAGAAAAAAAGAGCATGTGTGAGGCGTGGAATGACTGAGTTTTAATCACTGGGAGGAGAAATGGGAAAAATTGTGGGAGTACCTGAATAGCATAATGAATCACAGAATCAATCTGCAGAAATATCTTAGTAAGATGAGACTTGGATTGCACAAGTAAGAAATTTTAATTAATTGTAGTCATAGAATCATAGAATGGTTTGGGTTGGAAAAGACCTTAAGATCATCCAGTTCCAGCCCGCTGCCATGAGCAGGGATGCCCTACACTAGACCATGTCACCCAAGGCTCTGTCCAACCTGGCCTTGAACACTGCCAGGAATGGAGCATTTACCACTTCTTTGGGCAACCCATTCCAGTGCCTCACCACAACTTCTTCCTTATATCCAACCTGAGCTTCCCATGTTTAAGTTTAAACCCATTACCCCTTGTCCTATCACTAAAGTCCCTGCTGAAGAGTCCCTCTCCAGCATCCCTGTAGGCCTTCTTAAAAACAAGATGGCACCTCCAAGTTGAGGAAAGATTATTAAAAAACTCCAGGAATTCATGAAGAGTTATTAAATATATTCAGCCATTCAGCCAGGTATTTTATGTGTTTTAAGGGCATGCTACACTCTAATCTTAAAACATACTCCACTGATCCACATGACACAGAAAGAAGCTCTGAAGCTTTATCTTGGGAATCCCAGTGTTTATTCAGAACTGACATATGATTTCAACTGGGTTTAAAACATTGGAATAGTGCAGTTTTCTTTAGGTCTGGGTTTTTTTTCTCCCCTGCATTAGGCCTCCTGTAGGAACATCATGAAAGAGAAGTGTGGCTTCTACATGACAGCTGTGCATTGATGACATTTCATGTCATTTACACAAGTTTTGGAAAACTGCAGTGTGTTTTAACTCTGCAGAAGAGCAGGGCAATTACACTGTCTGTGTTAAATGATCATCTCAACAGCAGCCACAAGTGTTTTTCAGATAATACTCTTTATTTCCATGCTTGTCCCTTTGGACTTTGAGTATGTATAGAGCCTCAGACAATTGAAAATGAGAGGGAGAAAATTCCAAAACCCCATTCAGATGTGCCAAAACAATTAAACTGGATATTTTTTATACGGATAAGTACCTCCACATATTGTCTCAGATAGCGACAGGGCTATTTGGGCTAACGAAGTTCAGTGGAAGAATAGTTGTGATCATTTAGTTTGTTTGCTCTGCTAACACAATACAGTACAGATATATTTACATACTGCTTCTCAAAGCAAGTAAATACTTCAAGTAAAGAGTGGAGCAGTAGGAAGGATGCTACCTTGACCTGACAGCTTAATACTTCTAAAAACCTTTTAAGGGTTTGAACAGTTGTAACTTCTAGGTAAGAAGCGTCAGCCTTTCATGAGGCAGTAAATGGTGGTCATTCTGAGTACATGGGAAAATATGTACTTTTTGCAGTCAGGGGCAGCTTTTCCTGTAGATGGAAAAGAATATTTACCCAGAATTGACATATCTGGGTAAAATAGGGTGTAAACCTATTGATTTCATGGTAATATTTGTTTAATCTTCAATTATGAACGTCAGGTCTGTTCACTCATGGCTAATATCATTGCATCTCATAACCCTTTAAGTAACATCCCTTGTTATTTAAAAGTAATTATATTTTTCATCATAAAGGATGATGCAAAAAGAAAGCAATAAGATTCTGTCCTTCTAAATGTCAGAATGATTGAAAACAGAGCAAAACCAGTTGACTGTTAAAATCAGCCTGGTAGTCTTATGATCAGAGAGGGGAAAGCCAACCTATTAGGTGATTCAAATGCCCTGCATAATGTTGTTCTCTTTCCTCTGAGTGAATGACACAGTAGCGTGACACTTACCAGAAGCAATGTAGATTGGTTTGATGATATAACCTTAGAGTAAAAACGCTGCCACTGTATCATCTTGTAACTTGACCTGCCCTTGATAGTGCTCAAAGGCTGTCCTGGCAGCCCAGAAGTGCTCCAGGCCATTTCATTCTGAAGGGAGGAGAAAAAAAAGTCATATGTAAACTAATTTTTGCAATTTAAAAAAGTTGATTGACTAAAAGTGTTCTATTTTTAACTCCTTGGTATGCCTGTGTGTTTTGAGCTTGCTGAAATAAGCCATTTTTAAGTGATAAAGATTAAATGAAATGTCTTCCGTACTCCTTTTGAAGTAACAGTTACATTTACTCTGCCTTTTCTCTATTTCTTTTCTGGTTTGCTTCTCTTCTCCTGCCATAGGAAACGAGGACTTCCTCTGAGAGTATTATTTCTGTACCTGCTTCAAGTACATCAGGTTCCCCAAGCCGTGTGATCTATGTGAGTATTTCACAGTGAAATTCATTCTGTGGGATGTGGAAAACCCTGTGCTTCCTCCTACGTTTAACACATTGTGTAGCAAGTTGGTGTCTCCAAACCACTGCAGCTGGTGACTCCTCTAAAATAGAATTTACTTTCTCACGTTTAAAATATTGGAATACTGCATTTGCCATAACAGAATTCTGGCAGTTTCCTCTTGGTTTTTGAAGTGTATTTATAGCACTTATATTACAACTGGAGCTGGCTTATACCAAAGCATGCAAAATACCACAGTGCTTTCTAAAGAGAAAAGTTTAAGTAAACAGTACAGCCCACAGGTAGATTACAAGCTTAGATTTGAACACAACTTGTCTAAATCAAGCTCATGAAAACACTGGTGTGTGATTGCAGGACTCGGTCCTTGACAAATGCCAGTCTCTAACCTCAGAGGACTTTTGGTGTGTTTGTGGTTTAAGAAGTCCTAGCTCTGGAAAGCTCATAGAGAGAATTTAAAATAACAAGTATGATAAAAGCTTATGCAGAGTATTTTTTCAATACCAGGTGTACCTTGATTGTCATAATTGCTGTAGCTAATGCTTATGGCCAAATCCCCAAGGCTACTACCAACAGGTAAAAAATACCCACAAGTGTGGCACAGTCCATGCAAAGATTTCCTGGAAAGCTTTAGTATTGCCAGATCTATTCTTTATCCTGTCCAAGTATCCCTCAGGTAGGCAGGTTATTCTCACTGGATACCGTATGCAGAGGAAATTGCTGGAGGTACAGTTGACTGTCAGAGATCTTATTCTTACAAAGATTAAGAGCTTTTATCTACCACACTAAGACAAGCAAAAAGTGCCTTACAGCCAAATGTGTCTTTTTCCTTAAAGCAAAAATTGTTTTGAATGCAGTCTAACCTTTATGAGAATAAGACTGAACATGAAGTGGAAGAACTGCCCCTTATGTAAATGCTCATTGGTGTTTCTGAGTTCTCCTTCTAGTAGAGCTCCATGCTGATGGATTCCAGTGGTATATTCCCAGTAAAAAACTGTCGTCTCAAATACTTTGAAGACAAATCATTGTGCTTACATTGTCATGTAAGCACTTTCTTTGACCAGATGGTCTCTATCTCTCCAGCCATGCACCACTTCATTGTTTTTATAAGCATGAACATTCTTCTAAGATTTATGTTTTTAGGTGACATTTATCTAACTATTGAATGGTACTGTTCTTCTTGATGTTTGTGATTACAGCTTTAAATATGCTTCACAGGCAGCTAAAAGTCAAGGACAAACCTCCAATCTCTTTTTTTGGGTATTTTTTTTTGGGGGGGGGGAGGAAACAGAGTGAGGGGATTTTTTTAAAGGATATCATTAAATCAGCACAGAACTCTAACGTTTGTTGCTTTAATATACTTTAGAGGCAGCTGAGACGGCTAAAAAATAAAGTTGTCTAGCAAATATGAGTCAATTAGGAAAAAAGATTCCCCAGAGGCGTGCAAGTTCTTGCTATATCTGTCTCATCTCTGACTGCTTAATTGTCAAAGCTGTGAGATTGATTAAATCTTATTTTGGCTTTCACGAACAGGAAAGTAAAAAGAATTAAAAACATGTTACTTGACTTCTATATTATCAAAATGATTCTTTGGCTATCTTTTGCATCTGTTTTCTGTTACAGGAGTGTAATGACTTACAGACATGATCAAGGTTTAACTTGGGTGCTTTCATGATTGTTTTTACCAAACCTAAATTCATGCTACCACTGAAAGGAAGGTCACACACGTGTAGCCCTGTCCCTCCCTGGCCATGTCTTCCTGTCTTCTCTTTGATGCTAGTACTGGTGGGTGCACAGAGGTATGATCAGTCAGATTTGAGACCAGATTCAGCTGAAAAAATAATGGAGGAAAAACCTCCAGCCGACCAAAGAGGCTAAAAAAGACCCAGCTGTCTACATGTCCTCTAATGGTAATGTAGAGCAGAAGGCAGAGCAGAGTGGCAAGGCACACACAGGACAGCTGCTTTCAGCAGTAGCATGGATTCAGATCCTTAAAACCAATAGTAAAATTGTGCCTTCACAGCTGATGACCTCAGTGAAGTACCATGTTGGGCAGAAGAGAATTTAGAGAAAATAGTTAAAACTTAGGAGCCATGAATTCATGGTGCCCATACTTTCAAAGGCATCAAGTCAGCCATGCCATCCTTCTGAACAACATGCCGTCTCATGGGAGACATGTTTCTGGGTCATGGTTGAGTGGTCAGCTAGGGAAAGATGAAGAAAGCATGTTTTGACTAAACCTGAATGTGGTTCACAAATGGTTTACTAAGGCCATTCCACTTTTTCTTCATCTGTTGATGTTTTGGTGTTTTCTTGCACTGAAAAAGGGTACAGGTCAATGCCCTTTGAAGCTGATGGACATCTTTTTGTGATCTTTAGTGATGGCTCCATTATATCCAGACTAAAATTTGCCCTAGTGCTGATGTCCTCTCAGAGTCCCTAAATACCACTTAAAAATCTGTTGATTTCTAAATTATGACATTAAATAAAGCTTGAATAAAAGTCTTTCTTTATACATACCTATATTTTATGAAGATAGAATTAGATGCTCCAACCTAATATAAACAGCTTGAAGGTTTAGGTTAGGTTACATAGCTGTGTTGTAGGTTGTCATACTGGGAATAGAAATCGCATATTTTTGTACAGATTATATTTGCAGTTTATACAACTGTAAAATTACATGTTCCAAATGAAATAGATATTCAAAAATTAGAGCATGGTTTAACAGAATCCAAAATACCAGATTATTGAAGACATGGTTGGAAGCCTCTTATCTGTAATTTGAGCCTTCCCTAGCATGTTTGAAAGTAGGTAAAATAAGTAAACCAAAAACCAATGTAGGCTGGACGTTTGTAGACTTGAGTGTTGAGAGCGAAACTGTATCTCTAAGGTGGTTCTTGAATCCAAATTTGCCTACATTTTGGTATTAAACTGAAGAGAATTACATAACTAGGTAAGTTTTACTCCTGTCAGTTCTGAAGTCTAGTGGGAGGATCTCAAGTTGCACATCTACATGGAAAAATGGGGGCTAAAATTTAAATATTCTCAATATTTAACATTTAAATATTCCCAATTCTGAACTTCTTTGGGTTCAATAGAATGGTATCTGCAGCCCTGGCTACCTTAGAAAGGAAATTATCACAGCCTCCTTGGCCTTTCTTGTAGGTACAATGCTGCCCAAAGTCTTCCTGGAACAGCCCTGATAGACTCCTTCTTTGCATGACCTGTCTCTGCATCAGAGCTTACCACTGGCTCTCAGTAGGGAGGGATTTCCTTCATGGGGCTATTTCATTGCTCTTTAACTTGTTAAACTAGCTGCATGGAAGGTGAGATCTGTAGACAACTGAAGAATCACATATTTGATTAAAAGACATTTTTTCATTAGTTTTGAGGATGAGAATATATGATAGTTATGGCAGCTTTGTTCCACTTCCTTAGTTAAGAGGAATCTTCCTCTTTTCCATGTTGCTTACGTTTGCACAAATTCATACATTGTTTTAGAAAAATGGAAACCTGGGAGTTGTCACACTAATATTTTCATGTATTTTTAACCTAATAGAAAACTTCCCTGGAAAATCTATTGAACATTTTTTTAGCTCATACTAATAAAAAAATATTATCACTGCATGCATAAATCCTGGACACTTTCATATTTTTACATGTGGAAAACATCATTACAGTTTTATAGCTGACTATAGAGAGACATTCAGAGAATAGCAAGATTCACTCATCATCTTGTTGCCAACAAAGAGCTTATCATTCTTATCTTCTGCAAAGCCTGAGCTAGGAATGAGACAATTACACTGCCCATATCTCTGCTCCTCATGTGGCCAACTTGTCATTGTATCTACAAGACAGTATGTGCTGGACATGGTTTTGGTGCAAGTTACCATTATCCTAAGGATAATCTGTGCAAAAGTGGCATTTTGATAATTATAGTTTTGGAATAAGTGTAGTAAGAAGAGAATGGGGAGTGACACAGCCCTTTCCTTCTGTTGGCTATGTGAGTCTCATGAAAGGATTTGGACTTTGCTTAAGTGGCATTTATGATCTTCCTACTAATCCAGCATGGTGCAAATCCATCATCTGCTGGTTTGTGACCCATAATTAAGGGCTACTTAGACATAGTTGGGAAAGGAGGTGAAGCTGTGGGACACAGCTGAATGGGAAAAATTAAAGACCTGGCTAACGTTTTTCAGCATCTGGAGAGTATATGCTGGAAATATGTATTTGATTATTCAGTGCTGCTTATGGTAGGGGAACCCTGCACACCAAAACCACTTTAAAATGAAGGGTATTTTGCCTGAAAAATACTACAATATCTGTCCCCCATATGTCTTTCTCCAGCTAGCGATAAGTGAGATATAACCAAGAGAACTGGAATAATGCCGTGCTACTCCTATTAACCAAATGTGAATGGCAAAGAAAAGTAGAAAGCACCAGTATAGAAAAAGAAAACAGTGATATTTAGCATTGTGTACTAGATATGTTTAAATGTGCACAAACAGAAAAAGTGGTTTAATTCTATGATTACTTTTCTAGCTACGCTTATCTGGTCTTTTCTCATTGTATCCTGATCATATTCTTTCTTATTCTCACTGCTTTCTTTCCTCCTTTTCTTAGGCAAAGCTTGGAGATGAAATTCTTGACTACAGGGATTTGGCTGCTCTTCCTAAAAATAAAGCCATCTATAACATTGACCGCCCAGATATGATCTCCTATTCTCCATATATCAGTTACTCTTCAGATGACAGGCATAGTTACGGGGAGGTACTGAAACATGGGTATTTTTTTTACTATGAATTTGAGATTTTATGTGCATCATTATCATGTGCATAATTTCAAGAAAAAAACAACCCCACCAACTTGTATAACTTCAGTGAATTGAATCATGTCATCCATTCATTCATAAGGCCTTTCATGAAAACAAGCGTGACGTTCATTTCACTTTTTAGTCTGTGGAACTTTCTGTGATCATTTTTTAAGCAGATGACATGTAATTAAAGTATGTTTTTCTCTGAGAAGAGTTCATGCATGTGGTGGGAAACAGGAGCCATTGCTAATTATAATGCAAAAATCAGAAGCGAAGCCAAATGTCTTTTGTGATTTTTTTCCTTTTTTAAAGTGTACCATGTTATTTTCATAGCACAGCAATGGTATCACTTTCCAAGTACAGATTTCTTTCAACTGTCCCTTACTAAAGTTCATCCTCATGTCATGCATGCATTTCAACCTATTCATATACAGTGCTAATATGATGCAGTTTGTGCTAGTGAAATGTAACATAATCTAATACTAATTCTGGGTTTTTTTGTGAAGCATATTTGTATATAACTCCTGTCATGCAAGTTAGCTTTTTTTCCACTAACCATAACTACCTTTCACTTGAAGTTCTGATTTTTTCTATACTTTTAGATGCGTTTTTACAAATCAAACCTCTTAGATATGCTAGTTATATTAGAAAGATATACTTGGTCTAGAGTGGAAATCTCATTTGTTCTCTATAGGTTTAAGTGAAATAAATGCTATAAATAATAGCCATGCTATTTATAATAATCTCTTAATCCGTACCACTAAAGTCTCAGTACTACTCTCACGTAAAATGCTGCACATATGTTAGGTTTTGCAGACTCTCTTCCAAGCCCTCTCTGTACAATGCTGAACCACAGTAGCTCCATTATAATACATCCTAAAAGAATTAAGATTGTATCTGGTAGAGGATTTAAACGGGATTTAGGTTTCTGATTTCACAAAACCGAAAGCTGCTGCCTAGCCCTATGGAACCTATGGAGTATAAACACTGCCTTTCTATATCAAAACTCATGGGAGCTGATAGTTTGTTGCCCTCCTCAACTGCCCAGTTACATCTCAGCTTGACAGAGGTGTGTAGGCTAAACAACCTCCCACCCACCTCCTGTGAGGACTCAGGCATTGCACCCACTCCGAGGTGGTTTTGAGCTGTGCTTGCAATCCAACTTGCACATTTTCATGTTGCTCCAAATATTTATATCCATGATATTATCAGGGCAGGAATAAACCCTGTGTTCCAAATTCCAACTTCCTGGCTACCACCTGCAGCCGCTATAGTTTCAGTAGATTTGCTTTGCTCAACTAACCAGACATAGTATTTAATTTTGAAAGGAAAATGACTGAACAGCTATGGCAACAGGACTGGCCTTACTAGACCCCAGGATTTTATGGTAGAGAAATCAGCCAAATCTTCCTATGAAATTATTTGTATTTTATTCCTTATTTACTTACTTAAGAACAAAAATTGCCCTAACTTAAATGACAGGTGCTTTTCCTACTCTATCATGTGTTACACATGGATATTGATATTTTAAGGGTAGTTCTTCTCACAAGTAACATCATGCATGAATTTGTATCACTAATTTGTTGTGTGTTGCTGTTTGCAGTCACCTCAGTTGCTCTCGCCAACACCTACTGAGGTAATCCCCAATGCCTTTGTACTCCTGTTCTGACCCATTTTGTGATGCGTAAACCTGGTCATATTGATAACCAGCAGTGTCTGAAATGTGGGGTTTGCCTCCTGATTCTACAATGCATGGGGGTTTATAATTTGTTTTCTTCTGTGTTACTTGTGTTGAATACGCGCTTTGCTTCTGGATTGTCATCTGTGTACATCTACCTCCACTGTCATCCATGTTTCTGCTTCCCAAAATAAAGGTTGTATGGTGGTTACTTCCTCAATCTCTACTAAATAAATTACATTGGGAAATATGATTTATGTGTACAATATAAGCTGCTAGTGTGGGTTGACCTGAATTAGTGCTCGACATAGCTTTCGCTTTGTCTTTTTATTTTTTACCACAAACAGTTAAACTACTTGTTTAACTGTTTAACACATGCTGTTACATCACTTGCACATACCTGAACTTCTAGGTGTATTTTGATGTGCAATCAAACAATCAAAGCCAGTCATTGTTTCACGAAACATCACCTTGGAAGCAGTGATAGCATTTCACATAGTTTCCCAGATAGTAACTGAATTATACATCACAGGCCTGGCTAATTTCTCCATTATCTCAGTTTTATGTATCACAAATTTTTTATAATAGTGGAGAATTGCAAATATCTATTAAGGATTTTAAAACACAAACTATCACAATAAGCACTGATTAAACAGAGAAGTTATTCAATAGGGATGTAATTTAGTTGATAGTTTAAAAATAAAAATGTGCTTTATTTAATGTTGGTTTTCACTTGATTGCTTCTTCCAGAGACACAAAATACACCAAAGGTAAGGTCTGAAACAATATCAAATCCTGGTAGTTCGGAAGATTGTAATAATTTCCTTTAAATTAGCTACCAATTAAATTCCAAAAGCGACACTGGTATGGAAGTTGATGCTGTCATGATTTGTGTTACGTGAATGCTCCCATGTTATCCAGCTTTGCCATACTTGCTTTCTTTCTCTAAAGAGTCTATGATCAGGTACCGAGGCATCATCATCTGCAAACTTGTCACCAGTTTTGTTGCAGGGATTTTTATTAGAGAAAAAATCCACTGTATCATACAATTGGGCACATCATAGAAAGTTAACAGTCATTTAAATAACATCACGAGACTTTCTAGAGACTATACTGCTTGTTAACTCTCTTTGCAAGTGTCTGAGTGAATATTAAATAACGCAGCTACATTGGGAGGGAAGCATCGCAAACTGGGCATAGAGGAGTTGGTGGCAGAATGTCTACAGAATGTTGTAAGCCTGGGAAAGCATTAGTTCTCCGTTTTTTGGGGGGCTGTGGGTGTTGTATAATTCCTCTGAAATTGATATTAAAGCAATAATGCTTCTCACCAGTATATAAAACTGATTTTTCCATTTTTGAAAGTGTGGTCAGTGACTCTGGGGTAAGGTGCAAGGGATGGAGCACACCTGAACAAGAGAAACAAAACTGATGATGGGAAAACAATGTACATCTCTGTAGAGTCAAGGATAATCCTAGAGAACCTAAGTTTATCTAAAGATGAATTGATGGATATAATTAAGTTGTCCTAATAGTCATTTGGATAGTAGTGATGGGGCTAAGTAGGATCTCCTGTATGTTTAAATGCTGAATGATCCAGTGAGAGTCATACGGATGTCCCAGTATTTACAAGTGACTAGCACCTGCATGTCTTCACTCACTCCTACTGGAATAGGAGAAGGGAAGCATTTTTTTGGAATATGGCTGTCCATAAGGTTTTAAGTGGTTGAAGCTAAGGGTTTAGTGGTAAATGGCTTGTATGACTTGCTTTGCACAATGCTGCAGTATTAATACTAATGCTATATATGAGTGTTTCTATCAATTATCTAGCTAGTAATGACTATGTTGTAACATACTACACCGAGCAATTTATACAGCAGACATAGTCATTTCTGTGCCGTAATCAAGCCAACAAATGCTGATTTTCATATTGCCTGTAGCCAGTGTGCATCCATTCATATGGGTATAAAAGTGACCATAGTACTACCATACTAACCTGATCTCATCTTCCATCCACCTGTGTATGTTCAGGGAATTATACTGTCCTGAAACAACACTTCTACAGTGTTCTGTTCTTTTCAAATTATACTGTCATGTTAAATTCATGTATGTACTGACTTTCCTGGGAACATGACCATTCTCTGACACTTGGCAGAACTCTTTCAGTCACACTGCAGCGGAGGAGCTTACGGCTGAAAGACACCTCATTTCATTGGGATTGCATGGAGCGTTACAATAGCATTGACTTCCATCTACATGGCACAGGAATGTGCAAAATCATATATTCTGCCTGTTTCAGAAGTTATTTCTCTTCCCTGATGACATACATTTCCTCTTTACCTCTCAGGGTGACCAAGATGACAGATCTTTCAAGCAGTACAGGACATCAAGTCCTAGCTCTGCTGGGTCACTGGGCTATGGTCGCTACACTCCAACCTCCCATTCTCCTCAGCATTACAGCAGACCAGGTAATGGAAAGCACTCTTATTTATTCCCTAGATTTTTTTACTCCTTTATCTTATTTTGTAAGTAAGGTAGGCTCTGGATGACAGCAGTTTAAGGTAGAATAGTGGGTTTACAGTGATTTTTTTACTGTGAACAGAATCCCATGGGGAGAAAAGAAACAAGTGTTTCAGGAACAAGCACCTAAGAAAATGAAAACAGGTGTCTAGAAAGATTGTTTCTATGTATTTGTAAACAGAAGATAGAACAATTTAAAGAACTTAATCCTGGTCCCATGCTGCCTGAAGGTACACATTCAATCCCCATCTCTTTCAAGGTGTGGTGTGATAGTTGTGAATGCACACAAAGCCAGCAGGGTGATTGAGTAACTTCATGAGCCCTTGTACTGCAGGGTTATGGTCTGTGTCTCCTCTCCACAATGCAAGAGCTGGAGAATGACTAGTGATTCTATTGGCTGGATTTTGAAGGACAAGTTGCTTTAGTTGAGAAGCTTATCGCAATGTATATTGCAGCTTTGGGCTGTAGTAGCAGCTGTGTTAGTGCTCTTGTAACACAGAGAGGAGGGATCACCTCCTTTTGATCTTTGCTTGGGAGTCCCTTACCAAAGCCCATTCATATCTGGGCACCATACAGAGTTTTATCCTTGGAAATAATCAACTATATTGCTCAAAATTCATTCTAATTTTTCTCTGCTCCATCATTTGGATGGAGAACACAGAGCATTTATATTATTTCTTGGGGGTGTCTCTTAATTTTATTGGGAGTATATTGTAATTATAAACCAGTTTGTAAATTGGGAGTTCGTAATCCTTCCAGCGGAAATGAAGATTTTATGGATAACAGAAACAGGAATTGAATATATAATATATATATATAAGCAATATATATAGAGAGAGATAAAGTCTTTGACAAAGTGGAAATGAGACTGAGTATCAAAGTTCTATTAAATAGCAGAAAGATTAGTCTCCACTGGAAGTATGGCAGCTATGTCATGCTTAAGCTTAGCTGCACATTGTGAAAGCAAGGAGGAAAGACGAAAGAAAATCCAAATTAATTCTAATGGTTTACAGCTTCATTGAAAATTTAGAAGATAGATATCGTAATTACCACTTTTAGTAAATGCCAGAATTTGTTATCAGGATATTATTGCAACAAAGCAAACAGAGACGAGTTTTGAGACTGTTTTTCAAAGTACTTAACCACATGTCTAGCTTTCAGAGCTCAAATAACTTCAGGATGTTTCTTCAAATGCTTAAATTAGCCATGCACTTGAGTGCCCTGGTGCGTTGTGAACTAGATCCTACCAGTGTGCACCCGACGGCAGGGAGAACTGGACCCACTCATGGCACAGTTCTCAACAGAGATAAAGCTCTCCCCATTTCATTTCATTAGATCCATTATGAGCATATATCATTCCCTCTTGCAGCTATTGAATATGCAGATTTTCCCCTGAGTGCAGCTATGCTTTTTATGGTTCCTTTCCTGGAATATTTTCTGATGCATTACATTGTCAGTGTTTTCTATAATACTCTTTCTGCCTGTGGAAAGCCCGTGTCCCTTGGCCAAATGCATAGTATGGCCACTCTGCTGGTTTTAGCAATAACTAGAGAAAGATGAAGTTTCACATATAAACTATATGTTTTCTAAGCATCAGGAGGAAAATGTTCCTGGAAAAAAGGATGGCATTGTAATTTGTGGCTTTCAGTAAGTGAACTAAATAGTCTATTTTCACTTACTCTCTGTTGCCCCCAGCTGGTACTCAGAGTCTTGGTACCAGTAGCTGCATCTCCCTGCCCCAACACCCAAGCCTTACATCTACATTCAGACATCATTACATCCCTTTCTTCAAAGGTAAGGTCCAGGAATGCAAAACCGTGCTGTGATACTGTAGACTTATTCAGATGTGTTTCACTTTTATGTCTGTGCAAGCATGGCTTCCACTTGGATAAAATTTGTCTTAATTTTGTGCAAGTGCTTTCTTGATGTATTGTGTAAATTTGAAGAACTGAGTGGGTACGGGGCTTATTTTTGCTTTTTTTATTTTTCAGTGAGCATTAAGTGTATTTCCAAGGGGTGGAGGGAAGGAATTACCTTCCATTATGAAAATGAGGGAGGGAATAATTTGGAAATTGGTTTGTTCTAAAATATAGTCTTTACCTTTATTTTGGTGGTGCTAAATAAATATTATCACCAGCTTATACATTGGACCCAACACTGGATGATCAGTTATCTAATCTTCTAACCTACATTTAGATATCCTTCATATTATTTGTAGCATTACCAAAAAATATACCAGATAAGCTGGTTAAATCAGTAAAGCTACACTGATTAGGAAGTAATCTGTGCCTAAACCATAGTAACTGAATCTATTCTCCTTGCCTTTTTTTTTTCCCAGTGGATATTAACTTTGAATGAACTCCATATTCTTGTGAGACAGTACAGGGGAATGCCATGAACCTTTGAGGCGAAGGCTGTATTTTTTAGCTAATTAGTTAAATGTCAGAAAGAGGAGACATTCAGCTACCCCACATGTCTTTCCTGGGGTCTGTCCTCTCTAGTAACAGTATCAATGGGGCAGAGACATGAATGGCAAACATTTTCAATGCCTTTTTCTTGACTCCCATGAACTGTTTGATGTAATAAAGCAAAACTGTTCTTGCTGTTGTAACTATTACAGAAAGGGAAGTGCCCCTCTGCAGGAACCAGACTTGCAAACTCAGCTGAATAGCAGGCACTTGTTGCCTTTGGAAAAATAATGGATGCATATTCATTGGGCCCTAACACATTCAGAAAGAGCTCTGCCCACAGTCAGCTGAATTTCATGGGTATAAAGAGGAACAGAATCAGGCTTGAGTCTTCCAAATATGATCCCTAAGAGAAAATTTGAGAGGAAAAAGCTGATGAGATTGAGCTATTTCTTACCATTTTAAAATCTACCTGAAAAGCTCCTTCCCACAGCCACAAAGCAGTCACCCACACACACATTTCTGGAAGGCTGGCACATACCCTGGTATTCTCTGAGGCACTATTGAGCAGGTTTTTTTGATCTGTTCTCTAAATTTGGATGATGTTATCCAACCTGATGTACTGAGTAAGGAAAAACACTTTTGTGTGCTGCAGTGCATGATTTCGCTGTATGGCAAGCTCTTACTCGAAAGCCCGCTTGTAGTTGCTTAGCAGCACTCCTGTTAAAATGAGTTTCTGTTCAGTGCTACCTGATGTTGCTCAGAGCAGCAGCAATTACTTAGTGCTTCTGTTTGGAGAAAGAAATCCTCTAGTGGCACCTCCTTGTGCCCGAACAATTATTAGTAATGTGATCAAAACGATGTTTTGCAATTCCACAGTACTTTTTATCAAGGAGCTGAAATATTTTGCAAGCAGTAGCTTATAGTGCCTCACAGTGCTCCTGTGAGACAGGCGAGCCTGGTTATCACTTTCCTGTATAGCTAACCTGAGCCCTGCAGAGGTGTGTAGATTACCTCCTGTCTTACACTGAGTTAATGTCTTAGTCCAAAAGGAGTCAGAAGTTTTGTCCCCATCCTCTTCAAGGTCTCTTAATTCCTTTCTCTGAGTTGCAGACTGTATTTTTTTCCCCTTTATCTTATTTTCATTTTTAAAAATGTGAAATCAAGCTCATTAAAAAAAATTAATAATTATTAAATCCAAATATAATACACCACTTAATAATACTGGAAGTAATCTTTGTAAAACCAGCACTCCCTAATTGCATCAAAAATGTTTCTTTAGGCTTCCAGGAAACAGAAAATGTTAATTTCCCTTGGGAAATTAAGCCAGGCAGAATCTTTCTTTTGATTTCAATGAGTTGGTGTCATATTCTTCCAGAGAATTACATGGTTCATCATTTTTCCAGTGAAAAAAATATGATTACTGACTTCCTGTTCTTTCTTCAGAACACTGTAGTCAAGCTCCCATGAAGCGTACTAGGGTTAGCTGTTCTTTATCATGCAGACGTGTGATTTAGTTATGCTCTTTTAAGGATTTTTGTCTTGGAATGTCTTCAGAATAAATCCTGTGAAAACATCACTTCAAGTAAGCTTCACAGTTCACTGTCATAGAGTGTGATATTCCTAGTACCTGTGCTTGGTGTAACTCTTGATGTGATGGAGTCAGTGAACCGTGCTGAGCCCTGCTGAAAAATACTTACTTAAAATGTGGTGGAATGTATCTTGTCTTTCTAGAGCAGGAGTGTGGCTTCCAAAGCCCATTTATGTGGCTTTGAAGGCTTTAAAAGAATTAGTCATCAAGCTTCAAAAAACTTTGTCTTGCTTCATGCACCATGTGCAGAGATATTAAAGGGTCCAGTTTCAGGAGTAGGCTCTGACATCTCCCTCATTAGGCCAGCGGTATCTGTTTGTTGTTCAATCCTGAACTTAGGCAGCTTTTAATGTCACTTGTTATCAAGTTTCCCATCCTCTCAGATAAGATAAAAGCTGACAAGGAAAGAGATATAAACAGTGTTGTACTTTTCCTGACAATCCCTTGAAAAGGGAACATGGTCTGAGCTCTGGTCAGTTGGCTCCATAAACACAAGGTTAAGAGCCGCCTACCCTGTCAGCAGCCAAAAGACACAAGAAAGTTTTTGTGGTTGACACTTAAGTTCAAAGTAAGATTCTTTCCAAGTTACACAAAATCCAGGGAAGAGTTCATGATTCTGTTTCTTCCTCTGCACTCACCAGTAGAGCAGATCACAGCCTGCAGCTTCTTGTGGCACAAGACAAAACCCAAATGTTTGAAAAATCACTCTTTTGGGATAGTTCTAATTTCTCTGAGACCTTCTTTGAAGTTCTCATTCAGTGTATACCAGGCAAGTCTTGAAAGAGAGAGATTCTTGGCAAAGTCTCATTTGAGAGGTTTTAATTATAGGCTAGATGAAGTGACTGTCGGTAGTATCACCACAGGAACTTTCTACAAGAGTCTTCAGTTTGCTTTGTTATTAAAACTTATTTTTGTATGCAAAATGTGAAATACAACTCCTCTAGCGTGTTTGTCCAAATCAGTGGCAGAATTAAAGTTTAAATGAGCGTCAGCTTGTATGAGTGAACCTTTTCCCCCATTTCATCCTTAATTCTTCGCTTTTGAGCAAGTTAGATGTGATGACTTTGAAAACCTCTCTACACAGAAGATCCTTGCATCGAGAAGTTTACAGATTTGCTGTCTCCTGGTACTTGTGCTTGTATTGTGTACTCTTAGAAGTTTATTCCTCTTAATTAATGCTTCCTTCTGATTCCTTGCTGACCTATCCTATCCCTGAAGAAGGACTCTAGGTGTGTATGATACCAGCACCTTTGGGTGCTCAGTGTTCATGATTGTTCATGCAGGTCATATATGAATATACATTATTAATAACATGATAGTTTTTAAGTAAATGAGGAATTAATACATTGTGAAAATCACTTGAAAACTTTCCTCTTCTTTTTAAATTTAAAGATTCCAATAGTAACATCACATTTGAATGTATTACATTACAAGTCTTTTAAGGGGTTTGGAGTCATAAGGGACCTTGCTTAAATAAGTGTCTACCACTGCCCTTTGCACTCAAACTGGGAGCGACATTGAGGCGTCTTTCATTTGGTAAGGATAGCCAGGCATCTGGGCAGCAAGCAGCAAAGAAAGAAGGAATTAATAAATGCACATTGAAAATCTGTCACTACTTCTTTCCTTCCAAGAGCAAACCAGGAATCAAGAAACTGAATAACTGTCTGCTTCCTTGTCTGAGGACAACTTAGCTGCAAGGTGGTGGTGATACATCAGGATTTTAGTAATTCCATACTTCTTCCTTTACCGTTTGGAAGGACCAGAGGCTATCAGCAAGTGCAGTTGTGATTTCAATTCTCAACTGTTCAGATTACATTTTTCAATGAGAAATCACTGTTATTGACTACACAATGGTAACAGCTGAAATGTTTTTGAGTTTTAATTTTTCACCAACTGTGAAAATAATAGGCACACAATTTAGAAGGTATTAGTTAGTGTGTCATCATGAGATACACAGCACACTCTTCTGACCTCATATGGCCTGTTTATGCTCCTGCTGGACACAGTGGCACTACCCAGCTGACTTCAGTGGTGCATGTCAAGGGTAGCTTTGCTGACCATGCACCCACTGTTTGTCAGCAGAGGCAGAGACCACCTCCATGGGCATGGCCTAGTTATGGTAATCCAATAGTTTTATGGTTGTAAAACTTCACTTCCCTGAAGTCAGAACTCAGTTACAGATCTAGGATCCCTGAGCTGCTGCACGTTCTTTACCCCCAAAAAAACTTGCTATAATTACATCGTTACTAGCCATTAAATTTGTGCTCCATCCACACTAAAACAATAACAGTGAATTAACAACCATTTTATGTTAGAATAAATGTCATGTTTGGCTTCCAGCTGCTTAACAGTGCTGTAAACTAATAGGATTTTACAAGTCCCAAAAAAGTAGAGCTTTACTTTTTTGTTTGCCAAGCAGCACTATAATGCCATAGAGTGTGCTTCAGGGAAATAAGCTAGGAAAAAATAAGTGGCACCTAATGAGCCTTTGACAAAACAAGTGTAAAAATGAATACGCATCAATCCTTTGTATATCTTGAAATTTGGTGAAGTGACTATGGCATTATAGATCTATGACTTGATAATCCAACCTTGTTTGCATAAATAGAGCTGTGGCATGTTACCTGTGGGAAAAAGTTTGCAATTAAGAACCAAATTTCAACATCTGTTTTTATCACTGATATATGCAAGAATATTTGACTTTACTGGAACATCTGGTTTTTATTCTAGTCCTGCCCTGAGATAAACACCACTGAATTATTTCATTACTGGTTTCAGGGCAGGCCGTGAGCCGTAGCATTAATCTTTTAAAAACCGTGATTGATAGATTATTCAGTTAAGGCTGTGCAAAACACATTGCAAGGCTGTGAAAGTTTCTACCTTTTTATTTCCTTCATTGAAGTGCTGTTATAAAAGAAGTTTTAGTTTCAAAGTGGGGCAGTTTAATCTGATATTATCTTTCAGATATTCATTATTGATGAGATACTTGGAGACTAAGCCGATACACTGTGCTTGAAAAACAATGGGCTTCACAAAAACCATATATTTAAAACTGTTGGATTAACAAGTCATTCTGAACAAGCTTTTATGCTTGAAATACTCTACTTTGCTTTCCATTTTTTCTTTTATCTGCTTTCTTTGCTCTTCCCCTTGGAGGCAGTGAAAGTGGTCGGAGCACTCCAAGCTTATCCATGTACTCAGACAGCAAATCTTCACCTTCTGTCTATCAGCAGGCTCCTAGGCATTTCCATATCCCAGGTAGGCACACACTGCTTAGCTTTTGATCTTTGATTGCTGGCACCTGTTTATTCTCTTCTGAATGTAATCTTTTTTTTCATTAATCTGTGAATTTGAACTTCAAGAGAAGAAAATGTCAGATAAGCGCAAATCTGTCACCTGTTAAACTTCATCTCAGAAATAAAGAAGTTAGAGAGCTGTGTGCTTGTGGATGTTAAAAACGTGTTAGAGGAGGCACACAATGACAATTGTTATTAAGCCTACAAAGGTACAATTATTTATAGTGCCATGGCTGCATAGGTCTGTTGAATTTGTGTGCAGGAGGGAAAGCTGAAGTGGTTTTGTTTTTTTTCCTTATCCATCTACTCTCTGAATTACAGTTATATTAACATAGACTGAAAATAGCTGGAAGACTTTAAAACTCCAGGAGGCTCACTGTGGCTGTGTCTTTGCATACGTACTATACTGTTTTCAAGTTCACATTCAGTCAACAAGCACATTGAATTTATGTCCACACTGTTTAGCTTTTTGACTGCTAAGAACATCTACCTGTTCAGTGGATTAGCTTATTCATTTTTAGCTTAAGGGACTAACCTTTCTGTAAAGAAACCATAATTAGGAATTGTATCTGCTCAGGTCTGTAATACTAAGTAAATCTAATGTCTGTACAAAGTGATATGAGAACCCTGGACTGTGGCTCTGGGGGCTTTAAAAATTTCCTGGAAGGCTGAGTTAGCTATACAATTAAAAATATAGGCAAACTGTAGGATTTTCTATGAGAATATTGAGAATTTCAAATATAAACATCTATATCTGAACGCGTACAGTTTTAATAATTAATGGAGAAATTCCTTTTTGAAGCATGGCTATAATACTAGTCTGTTGTACCTGCACGTGAGCTTTATTTTAAGTAGTAGTAAGTATAGCCAGTTTCCTTTTGTTGTCTATGAAATATACATTGGTATTCCAGCAAATTGACACCATTCAGGGTGTCTTGAAGCACTTTGAGAAAATTAGGAGGGATTATGCTGCATAGATGGTATAGGCAATGTTTTAAATATATGAAGGTGATGGATAAAGCTTCGTTCTCTTGTGATAACCAATGAATGACAAACCACTGAATGAATGCTGAAGTCTTTGGTGAAGTGTTTGTACTTTTTCGTGTTGTTGAGAGGAGGCGAGCAGCATTGTCTGAATTGCTTTCTTACTCTTTTATTCTTTCCTTTCTCTTTCCTCTTCCTTAGACACTGGCGTAAAAGATAACATCTATAGGAAACCTCCTATCTACAAACAGCATGGTACAGTCTGCTCTTCTCTGTTGGAGCTTTATCTACATGCCTTTGTAAAGAAATGCATATTGACTTCCAAATTTCTTTCGTGTAGTCTTTGCATTTCGTTATGTCCCTATAATCTCAAGTAGAAAAGGAAGAAAAGTAATGAGAAAATTAAATAGCATTTTGTATAATATGCTGTCTGAGGATTCAGTAAGTTCTCTAAAACTGGGATAATGATATTTTGATTTGTCTTGGTAATTCAGAGTTTATACTATTTTCAAAGCAGGTTTCTCGTTTATGGAATATTGAAGGTTGCTCTCCTGTTTTCAGACTATGCCTTGGGATACCTACCTTTTTTAAATAATTCTGACTTCTGCATTGCTGAGGAAATAAATGGTTATTGATAGTTGATGTATATGAAATATCCACTTTTCATTTGCAAGGTCTTTAAGCTGTAAAGCATCAAGAACAAATGTAGTCACACCGTGGAAGTTAGGAACAAATTAAGTAGCTGATAATATCGGCAAGATGTGATTGGAAAACTTTGGTAGACCCAGCAGCAAGGTTGCCATCTGAGTTTCTAAACAACACAAAGAAGATGTGATGTTTTCTGCCACTAAGAATCTGATTTAAGACCCTAGTAAATGTGAAAAATAGAAATATAAAGTCTGTGTTCTTCTATTAATATTTCACTAAGGAGCCTCACTGTGTTGCTGTCAGTGCCTGCCTACTGTGTTCTCAGTGATGTTTGACAATGATCTTGCTTTGTGGTACAGGATTAGTAATAGGGAATTCATTTTCCCAAAACGAATTCCACCAATATTTTTTCAAAACAAATATGTAGGGATTCTGCCTCAATAAGGGTGTCTAAAAAGTGCAGAAGTTTTAAAAATTATGCTTTCAGGTAGTTATCATCTTTATGCTATCTTTCGTGGAAAACAACAGTTATTTCTGGTTTGGATGAAGTTCTAGTTTGGCTCTGATACAGCAATAGAAAAAGGAAAACTGTCAGCTAATGTCTCCCAACTGAGTGAGTCAGCCTGTGCATGTTCACTGTAACCGGTACTTTATGCTGAAGTAACTGCACATGCAGATCATCCAGATTTAGATAACCTCTGTGGTTTTCTTGGGTATGATTTTGAGCAGAGCAAGATTTGCAAATGTTTCAGTGCACTTTTAAGTGTTGGTCTTTGATAGACATTTTCTGCTCACAGTGTCCTATCTTGGACAAACTAATGTTACCTCTCAGGCAAAAAGATAGGATCTGTTTGGTTTAGTGCTTGATTTAATGTAATTTTTCAACCTTATAGTCTGCCCAAGCACTCTAATTCCGTCTTGTCTTTAGATACACAAATCACTTGAGGCAACTTCAGGCTGAGCAAAAAACCAGCTACTGACAAGGGAAAAAATTGCATATTGTAGTGGTGTTTGGAAAGATCATGAGCAAATGCGAAGTTACAATCATCTGGTGTAAATCAGCATAGCTCCACTGATTTACACAAGCTGACAATATGGCTCCAGTGTCCTGTATCCCAGCTGTATCATTTAATTTTATAGATTTGGGGTTTGAAAAGAGGATTCTAAGTGGCAGCATTTTTTTCTTCCAGGCCAGGCATTTTTATTTCAATTTTCCATCCATCAGATAAGCAGTCGAAGTCTGGATTATGTCAGTTTTTCACTGCTGGATGGAGTTGTTCCTCATAATCACTGGAGTGAGCTGAGAATTAAATTATCAAGTCAGCAATTTCTGTAGGTTAACAGGGATATATGTTTTAAACTTTATTTCTGGATTATAGATGTTCTGAAAGGTTATGCTGAAAATACACACTTGTTTTTCTGCTGAAGAGCTAACCGTAATTTACTCTAACTCAAACAAAAATCTGTGAACTTTCCTTCCAATAAAAAAGACATTAAAAATAAAACAAATAAATAAAACTTACCTTTTGTTCTGGAAGTAATCCTGGCTAAAGCATGAACACGTGAGCAGCTGATGATTCAGCTCCTCAAGTTAATGGGACACTGAACTAACACATGCTGAAAAGGAGCCAGAGAACATTCCTTCATTGAAGAGAGCAACTTTGAACAAACAAGCACAAAAATGTTCTTTAGAGCAAAATGTGAAAGGAGCTCTTCCAAAACATTTGGCTTTAAAGGTTTCAGTTGCAGCAGTGTCCAATAGATTTGCTGTAGCTACAGCTTCTGTGTTTCTATTGTAAACACCCAATTCCAGAATGAAAAAGGGTGGTGGAAAAATGGGGTATGCAAACAATCAGGCTGAGACCCGAGGTCGGAAAGTGAAGAGTGCAGGAGCCTTCCAAAACATAAGTGAACCAGGTTTAAGTACTTCTTGCAATGTAGGGACTTTATTCTTCACCTGTCATGTATGGATACTTCTTTCTGTTTATTTCTTGGAGAAGCAGTTTGCCATCTTGGAAAAATGCTCTTGTCAGGATGCTGTTAACTAACTGTGAAAACCTTGAGTTTGTTCATAATTTAACTTTTATTTTATGACCCAGCTTTGTTTTGCCACATTAAATTGAGGGGGAAAAAAAGAAAAATCCAAATCTACAGTTGCAGATTTTCGCCTCTAACCCACAGATTTTTTTCCTTACTGCAATTTGTCATTTTTCTTAAGTATCACCTCTTCAGCAAAACCAGTTAAGATCTGGATGTGATCTGTGTGATGACACCAGAAAATGAAACAGAACAGCACTGAAATGCCTATGGTGGTGGCCTTTTGCCCATGTTGTTTAGATAAAGGGCAGATTCTCTTCTAACATGCTAGTGGGGAAACAGAGGGGGCAGAGTTGTTCCCAACTTGCTGCTTGTGTTGCAACCCTTCTGATGGTGCAATTTACTCTCCCCACCTTTGTCTCCGAGAATCTAATCTGAGGCTTTTTGTTATCATACTATTTCTATTATTAATAAATATGTTTTCTGGCTACATTACATTGCATGGGGCTCTTGTGTTGCCCTTTTATTCAGGCATTGCAGACAATCCCTTGTTATGATGAGTTCTCATGGGCTTAAAATTAATGATCATCCTTTTTTGTACCACTGAAACTCTCCCCAAAGCAACAGAAAGTGATACAAAGGCAAGCAGGACTCAAATTTTGTGAATTTATCTGAAATAATATGAAATTTGGCACAAAAGCTTTCTGCAAGTTTCTGAGGTGTAACTAAGTGTTTGGAATACTCTGGGACATAAAAGGCAAGGAAAAACACATATGATGGTTAAGAACTATCTATTGAATAGCTTTTAGATTTTCGGCTGAGTTTCTTCTCAGCAAGATGGAAAGTTGCAAGACAACAAACCAACAGTAAAATATCAGCAATATTCTGTTGGTTTTGAAAGTCTCTATAAGAGGACAATATAGTCAGAAAAGAGTTTGGTCAAAGAACTGTGAATTCTAGAGCCTGACACAGTCTCTCTTGCTGATTTCATAAAGAAGTAATACCAAATTTGCTCCAATTTGCCCTCACTGCCTGTCCTCCGTAGGAGGCCCAGGTGTGCAGACCACAAAATATCTATGTAACCATAAGTACTTTCATGGTCATGGTAATACAGAAGAACGGGGAAATAACTGCACTGTGTGCAGTGACCATATAGATCTGTCCCTAAATTACGATGTAGGTTTTTTCCCACCAGTCATTCCTTCAAAGTAGTTTCTTCCTAAAAAGGTAGGTTTGAAATCCAGCAGGAGTAGATTGTCTAAATTCAGTGCATACCTGAGAAATGAGTATTAGTATAATACTTTCAAGATAATTTAAATAGTTCTGTGAAATTATAGCTCTACACATCAAATTTCCTGCCCAGGAATTTTTTTTTTCTTGTTTCTTTCTTTTTATTGTTATTATTTTTAACTCTTAAAAACATTTGGAACAGTCAAAACAGAAAAAGAAAAAAAAAAAGATGCAATATGTTCTAATTTTTAAAATTAACTTAATCTTACAGCAGCAAGAAGATCAGAGGGGGAGGATGGAAGCATGGATCAGGACAGTAAAAAGGTATTGATGAGAAAGAACAAAAGGAAGTAGTTTATTTATCTTTCTTTAAGCAAGTGGTTTTTAAAACATATTTATATGTAAAGGTATCCTTTCATATAACTGAAATAATCATTACTACTTTAGGTCTTTCCAAGGAAATAAAGAAAAGCTTAATCACTTACCCAGAGGGTTTAAAATCTATGTTCTATAGTAAAGAAAGAAGTAGGGATATTGAGGTTAAGAGCAGTAAACTCATGGATTTTCAGTCAGTATATACATTGGTAATTCACTTAAGCTTGTGGACTTTTACTTAAGTTGCATCTTAGCATAGAATAAATATATTAACAGCAGATTAGTTACAAGAAAATGACTGAATCTTCTAAAGTGGGGCACAACAGTCAGCTTAATTAACAGAGAAACTACCCTCAGCCTATCTGAAAGTTAAATGTTTCTGGTAGCTGTGATGTCTGTCATGATATAGTCAACTTTTACAATTTGATAAAGGATGCTGCAAGTTGCACTAAGCATAAAGATGCTATCAGTTCACCAATGTCCTAGACAGGTGAGGCAGGAGAACTTCATTCAGATGCTAAACAGGCTTTTCCTCTTTCCAGCTGAAGACCAGTTGGCTTATTCTGAAAGGTGATATGGACACCAGAACTAACTCCCCGGATTCAGAGACGCGATCCCTGTCTCTGGCTGCCGACAGAGAAAACTTCCCAAGGGCACAGGAGACTGCTGGCTACTCCAGTGAGTACTGCATCCCCTGGCGAGCCAGCACTGCCAAGTAGGAATGTGGCAAGGGAAGGTGGCCCTGCTACAGCCTGGTCCACACAGCTCTCCAGTTGGCTTTATGTTTCATATCTCTGTCATAATTACACCTCTTTGTCAATTTGTTTTGCTGTGGCTTGTAAGTACTAAGTGCTTACAGATTTTGATAGTAAAACTGTTTATAGTTTCATATTAGTGAAGGAAGCAGCACTGTTTGTACAAATGCTCTACTGTTTCTGTGGAGAGCAGACATACTTTACCACAAAAACCTGCTGCTCATTAATGCATTAAAGTGCCTATTTATTATGTGCTATCTATTTTCAGTAGACAGGATGATAGATTGTTGACATGTGCCAATAACTCTTGATACAAATTATGGATTTTGAATACCAGTAGAACCATTTCTTCTGTGTCATAATAAGCATAAAGAACACTTTGCTCCAAAGGTTAACTTAGAATAGGTATTTTTTATCATTGCTCACAGTTATACCTGTAAGTTCACTGAAATCTTGCAAGTGGTATAATGGGATAATTTTGTTACTAAATACTGGTCTGAAGACAATACGCCCATGGCTAGCTGTCAGTACCAAAAGTGTGGTCTACGCATTTCTTACTCCACTTTTCAGCAAGTCAGGAGGTGAAGGAGATGGTCATCAGAATCAGGTCTGAATTTTACTTTTAGATTACATAAGCAACAAAAAAAATAGATTAAATGAATTTTAGCAGATATCTGGGACATTCCTCTCCTTGCTTCCTCCATTACACCACATGGCTGTAGCAGGTCATCTGAGGTAAACAAGTTGGGGAAGCAGTTTTCCAAAAGAATGCATCCAATGCAAGGCATGTCTGGCAGCAGAACTAGGATGTCAGTCTTGTGGGCATTTTGGTAACGTGATAGCTGGCTCCATCAGCTTATATTAAGGAAATTATGGCTTAGCCATGAAAGGAACAGGAAAAACAGATGGTACAAAGTCTGTTGCAAGGCTGTAACAAGATAAAAAGTTATTTTGGATCATGCATCTTGCTGGCTAACTTGAAGGGGTTTGATTCCTTGATCCTCACCAGACATCACGTGCATGTGCACAAGGTGTATTGTAGGATTCCCTGTGCAGGTGAAACCAAGTCTGACCACCTCACACACCTAACATCTGGACACCTAAACCTTTCATTGTAACGCACATGTTGGGTGTGTTTGGGAGCTTCCTGAAGTTGATCTAATGCTTTCCTGTAGTCCTATTTTCTATAGTTCTATTGATCTAATACTTTCTATAATAGTCCTTGTACACAAATTGTAAGTAGGGAGAAGTATGTAGCAACCAAGAACTGTGTTACACAGGAACAACATAGAGTGTCAGTGTCACTCTTCTACGCCAGCATTTCTTTTATGGTGTTTGTTTTTTCTTTTTTTTTTTTATTACTATTATTATCTTGGGAATGTGGACCTATAAAAACTAGAAATGCAAAAGGTGGTTCACACCTCTGTCAGTGTCAATATTACCTCTGTGTTGATGCCATATAAGTTTTATCTTTCTGTTATTTACATTTCCTATTTTTTTTCTTTTCCTTTATAATTCTATTCAGCCACCTGACTGTCTTAATACTCATGGACATCCTATGTGATCTCTTCTTTACTCAGTGTTTCCTATTTAGCTCTGAATATTTGTAGTCTGTCACATGCCCTGTTGGCTGTGGAAGAGTAGTAGCTTCTCTGCCTTTTGCACTTATGGTTCAAAACTCTGACATTCAGCCCCATCTCTGTGGCATAGTCACTGAGTATCAGAGAAAATAAACTTTTGGGGTATAGTTCTAGTGCCAAGTGGTTACAGGCAGAGTGGAGGAGGATAGCAGGCATCAGACTGTGAATCTCTGGTGATGTGTCCAAGCATAATGTGCAAACAGCCCTGTGTACAAACAACCCTGTATTCATCTGTCCAACCTCTGAGTAAACCAGAGAAGGCTTATGCTGCTCTGAAAGATATTTGGCCACATTACATTAGCTGTATGCCCAGAATGCCATCTAACAACAAAGCACATCAGTATGAGGCTTGTATAATTAGCAGGCATCTAAAGTGGAGCTTGTATCTCCTTACATCTGCCTGTGTAAATGTGTTTTGTTTCTGTATATGTAGATGTTTAATGATCAAACATTTGCCATAATTCATTATTTTAAGTGTTACATATTTAGGAAAGCAGACAGCTGGCAGGATGTATAACCCATGTTGTTCTGTGTCCCTGATGTGCTGAGAGGCAACCTCAGAATATCCAGATTAAAGTCAATATCATATTAGGAAAAGCAGGAGCCATGTCCATGCAGAGATTAGCTGATGTTCAGATAGTGCCTAATTAGAGAGAAAGATTGTTTTATCTTGGCTAGTTACTCCAGAAAATTCATGGTAACGGTTAGATGTGATAATGAGCAGTGTGTGGTTGTTGGCTTCTAGGATTGCATTTTTCCTTTATATTAAAAAAAAAAGAAGCAGCAAAATAAAAAGTGTTTAGCTTTATAACTAAGTTCATGGGAAACAGAAGCTAAGTGAAATACAGTTCTCACTGGAGTCGGTGGGTCTTGCCAGCTTGGTTTGGGCTATTTCAGCTTTATTCGCCTCTTGGGTTTCTTCCAGCTGGCCACACGAGGTCTCTTGTGCCTGCAGCAGTGGTTCAGCTCTGGCAGCCTGGAGGCAGCTCCTCAGCTGCAACCTGCTGGAGTGAGCCCCGTTTGCTTTCAAACTAGGCTATACCTTATTGAATTTTAGAACAAAACTGTCTCACCAATCTTCTCTGTAGACAGGAGGCCAAGAAATTGAACTCTGCTGTGATGTTCAACACCAGCATCTTCTTCCAGGCAGCAGCAGGGATTCTCTTGCACATACATTTATTCTACCTCACACTGTTATACTCTTTTCCCTCTGGTGTCAGTGCCATGCAAATAACAGGCAATGATAAGTTTCTTAGTTTCCAGACTGGAATAGCCAAGTGATCCATCTAATTCAGTAGTCATCCCCACGTCCCTGTATCAGACATGGAAACCCCCTGCGAGGCTGGTGGTTGATTACGTTTCTAAAGAAACACTTGCTTTTATAGATCATTTTCATTTTAGTAGCTTAAATAAGTAAAGTTTATCAAACTTCCTTTCCTGTGATGAGCTTTCATTGCCCCAGTTATCCTGTAGGCCACTGGCCTGGTGGACTTAATTTGGCCCACTTGAACACAGATGAACAAGAACAGCACAAAGGATTCCTCCAGGATCAACTGTCACTGCCTGAAAATACTGTCTTTTCCATATCTGTGATGTATCAGGACAGGCATTTCAAACTTTTGCTTTTTTTTTTAACACTTGTATTAGCATCTCAAGGTCATCTTGTGATCGAGCTTGTGAGTCATCTTGTGATATCTAAGCTTGTATCCTTCACCATCATTTCCAAATTATGAGCTCTCAGCTTAAACTGTAAAAGTTTGGGGTATTTATTAGTCCCCAAGTGCATGACTTTTCCCATGAATTATTAAATCTTACCCATTTCTATTACATTAATGTTCAAGGTTATCCCAGTTCTTTATGATATCACAATCCTCCTCCTGCCTCAGTGCTTTGTAACTCCGTATAGACAGGAAAGTTTATTAGCCCATTACTATTTTTGGTGTCCAGGTTATTAGTTAAAACATGAGGTAACTTTAACTTAACACCAGTCCATGCTGACACTTCTCTGTCAGCTCTGCTGAGTTCTCGCTACCCCTTTCTTTTAATTTCATTGTTTCCTTACTGACCCTACGATTCCTCTGAGAAACTCCATATTCTCCAGATTTGTGTTTAATTCCATATGCAGTCAAATACCAAACACTGTAATGACATCAAATCAGATAAGATCTGATAAAATGTATGATGTGCAGAAGTTACTTCTCTTAAAGAAAGCTGCCACGAACTCTGTCAATGTGTCTTTAACTTATGTCAAACCAATTAAAAACTATGTGAATATAATTGATTTTTTATTTACTTCAATGTTTTTATTTAGTCTTTCCTTAAGTTTTCTGTTGGGAGCAAACTATTAGCTGCTTATTACCTTTTTTCCCTTTTTAAATATAAAAAATATAGTTGCAGTTCTCCAATGGTAGCAGGTATTGGTCTTACAATTCAATGTGAGCTTATTGCTCCATGTTTAAGTACAATTAAGTGCTTTGAATTATATTTCCATCACAACTGTGATTCATTGGTGTACCCTTCCTCCATTAGCTTCCCCCCTTTCTTACTCGGTACTATACCTTTTGTTCCTTAAAACAAAGGTGAAATACTCTTTCAGTGTTGGAGCCGTACCTAGGTTACCTTTCACCTCTGCTGTGTACTGACATAGTGTAACTCCCAGTAATCCCATTTCTTCTTCCCTTGTTCTCTTTTTATTTGAATAGCTGGAGAACCTTTTGCTATTTGTTTTAATATCATTTTCAGTGCTTAAGTTAGCTTGACTTCTGGCAGTTCTTACTTTATCTCAGCACATTGTGAGCTCTTTGCTGATCGATCTTTTGTTTTTTCTTTCTGTATGCTTATTCCTAATAATCTCCTTAGGGTATGTATTAATCCAGTGGGGTCTGGATTCCTTTCCTGCATTCCCCTTTGGATGCAGATTGGTAACACTTTTGACAGAAAGAAGTGTTGTGCATTCAGTTCTTTGAGCTAACTGACTTTTGCAACTCTTTGCATCAGTTTATCAAAATATCCTCTGCTGGAATCAAGAATGTTTATCACACACATGTTTGTTCATCTTCTGTTTAATTTAAACTGATTCAGCTTGTCACATACAGCTTTATTTTTATTAGCTAAAAGCTAATATGAAACACTTTTGTCCTTTCACTGACGAAAGGTATTTCCAAACTCTCATATTAGATTCTCTGTATTAAAAGTAAGGCTCTTCAGTTGTTCCATACTGACTGCACACAGTTTCATCACCATATTACATCCAGTTTGTTCATGGTAACACCACTTTGTCAATTTTGTCTATCTTAAAACTTGCATTCTCTAGAGTGTTTATATTCTCACTGATTCACTTTATCCATTGTCATATCTTCATTTATGCTTTTTTCTACTTGAAGCAGTAAAAGTTTTCAAGAAAACAAAACCGAAATAATTTTGTGGAGTTTTTAAAGTGTGAGGATACCAACCCTTCTTTTTTAAGAAACAAAACCAGACCACATACATCATGATCAAAAGTGATGTAACTCGAAAATGGTGGTACCTTTAATCCTATTTTCAAATTATAGTTTAATACCAAATTAGAGGGCAGAGATTACACAAGCTCTCAGATCTTCTTTGCATCGCATAGCTGCATAAGGCTTCCATAAAATGAGTCCCACAACTCTCTTCATGTCCTGCCCAGTAAGGTGAGTGCATTCTGGCATGCTGTTATTTATAGACATTGTTACACATGTTCATGTTCATTAAATATGGAGAAAAGATGAGCGTTACTGAGTAATATTTCACCCTGTTAATAGAATGTGCTTTTTGATCTTGTAATTGCTGTTTCTGGATGTTTTCTTGAATTCAGTGGCTTAGTAGGCTGTAAAGCACTTGCAAAAATATAGCTACATGTTTCATCTTTTACAGGATTTCCATATGCTAAATCTGCTTCTCTACCTGGCTATGGAAAGAATGGCTTACATCAGGTAGGTATACATTTAAATGCATTCTTCAGGCAGTAGTGTATCATAAGTAGGCAGCCTAGTAACTAGTTGAAAATCTACACTTCAAAGGTGTTTTGGCTGCCAGCACTGTCTGACAGATTCATACTCTTGTCTGTCTGCAAGAGTAGGACAAACTGAGGCTTCTCCTATTAACTATGTCCATCATGAGCATTAGAAATCTCGATTCTCCTCCCAAAACAAAGGTCCAAAACATACAGGCTGCACATGTTAATAGATCACAGTATGGCTTGAATTAATGACAGAAAGGGCTAGGCCTATAATTAGGCAAGAAATTATCTGAGAGTAAAGGTGGAGCAGCCCACTTGCATTTCTTAAACCATCTGTTCTGATTTTTTCTAGTATGCGTGTGTGTATATACATGTATATACACATGTATATACATATATACACACAGAGTTGTCATATTTTAAGGCACTGAGACAGCAATATAAAGAAAATGGCAGACAGGAATCTAGAAAGCAAAATACATAACAAAATTATGATCCAATCAGACTAGGCATTCTTTTTCTAATCCTTTTTTATAGTTTTTGTATGTCTTTAGGGAAAAGGCATCTTTGACACTGCGGTCTCTGTGTAGTCTGGCATTGTAGGTTCTCAGTTCATGGCATATATATTTAAGTACAAACCCATTATGGTTAATAGTGACAAGCTGTCTGTACATAGATGCATGTGCACTTACATTTTGAAGATTGATTTGTGCCTAAGTCGCATCAACAGTGCCTCGTTCAAATTCCCTCCTTTCTCCAAAGGAAGATGTGAAACCTGTAAAAGTACATGAGCAGGATTAAAGTTCCCCAGTTACAAGAGTCAAACTGCAGGTCATTGGAAGGAGCCATGAGAAAGCAACTGTCAGAGAGTAGCTAAATGTATTTTTCAGTAGCTGCAGAAATGTCCATCCCTTTGAGTTAATATTACAAAGTTAATTGTGCCTTTGTTGCTTCAATACCTGATTGTTTAAATTCCTCTCTTAAAGGAACCTGTGGCACTGCAACTTGATCAAATGTGATTTAGGAATTTGGAAGGGTCTAGGTAAACCTGACCTGAATGAAGAGTGTTTTACTGACTTTTCAGAATAACAGCTCCCAGTAACCTGAAGTGAGTGAGGGACCGACTTGCATCCAGCCACAGCGCTTGGGAGGCACCGAAACCATCAGGAGGCTTCTAACAGACAAGACCCAAGTAAATAGTGGAGTTGGCCATAATTGTTGTCTGATGCCATGCAATATAATATGAAGGCAGCAGATGGCAGCATTTGCCCCGCCTAAGCGTCCAACCTCACAGCCGAAAGCTAGGAAAGTTGAAAAGGTTGATCATGGTCAAATCCTTGAGGCCAAAGTTTTTCTCAGAATGGATGTCCTATGTTTGGATTGCAGGTTCATACCAGCTTTTGTGGTTTGTCATTTTTAAATCAGCCAGCCCACTGCTGCATAACAAAGTAAACCAAAACCAAGCAGTAAGGAGCCTTGCAGGTTATTGCGAGCATAGCAGTGCAAACCGGTGATACCCTAATAGGCAAAAGTGGCACTCAGGGGAAAAAAAATTATATAATAGTGATTTTCTGCTCTCCTGTGATGTTTTCCACCATAGCATTAGCCAGCAAGAAAAAAGACAGCGTGTCACTCAAAGCTGTAGCACATACATGCAGTTCTCCCTGGTCTTAGTGGCATCAGCCGTGTGAGACAGACTGGAGAATGAGACAAGCTTCAGTGCAGCGTAAGTGGTTTGTGATGATGGCAGCAAGATATCTGCATCACAGGGAAAGGCATGTGACAATTTCAGTCTTAACTTACGGGAGCAATTAGGTCGAGTTTGAATGAGACTTGATTCTTTCTCTTTCACAAGGATCAGTATTTTGATTGTGTGATACCAGCTGGTTTTCTTTTTTCAACAATGTGCAGAGTGGTTTTGTGTGTTTTGCTGCTACACTGCTTCTTTCTTTCTCTTTCAGCCTGAAAATATGGGCCAATACGAAACGGACCAGGAGGCGAGCTGGGGCACGAAAGGTACATTGCAATATCATTTCCACTTCTCTCCTTGTTTTCTTCTTTAAAGGATGCTTTTTAACATATTGCTATTAAGGATTCTATTCTGAGATTGTAAATAATGACAAGACAGAGACCCAGCTCAATGTCATGTTTATCACAGAGAATCTTCCTTTTATCTAACCAAACATAAATGCCTGACTGAAGTTTTGCACCATCAAGTGGTGCAACCATGCTGAATCAATCCCAGTATCCTCAATATGTGGTGACAGCCTCTGTGGTGGTGGTCTTGTATCAAAGAGAAGAGGAAGTCTGAGACAATCACTCCCCTCTTCAAGACATATCTAATTTAAAAAAATACGTCCACTCTGCTTCTTGTTTGTGCTACAGTGTGGTTAAAATGTACAGAATTCAAAAAGCAGAATTCATTTGCATTCATTTATTACAGTTTAAATGGACTGTGAACTTAATATGAAACTTGGGTTGGAATTTTCAATAGAGCTGAGCAATTTAGGAACATGTATCTGCTAATGGGGAAGAGTAGGATTTGGCTTCCAGGTCACTTAATCTCATTTTAAAAATCTTACTCTAACGCTTCACTTTATGCCTTTGTGTTGATACAATTCTTTGTCTCTATGTTTGAATAGTTAGAGGTACAGATTTTTAAAAATAGACTTATCTCTGATTTCATTTCAGACCATAAAAATATCTATAAAAATATTGGCTATCCTTATTGCATTTAATCATCGTTGTAAACAGATGATCTTGTGGTAGTCATATCATACATCGTCATATGCTGATCTTATTAGAATACTCTCGTACTAGTTTAGATCCAGGAGTCATTGTCCCCACACCCCCAAATCATCTTTTCTTCACTATCATGAAGAAAAGTGAAGTCAGCCAAAGTGCAGTGCATTGGCATCTTGGATTATTTTATTTACTCAGTGGTTTTCATATATATTCCCAAACTGACATGTCTTTAATAATCCAAATATTTTAACTATTTTCATTAAAGAGCAATAAGGGCAGGGCTTTTGGGTGACAGGTTGACTTAACACTCCACAAAAGTCTCCCGTAAATAGAAATTCCCAGCTTTGCCAGACATACTGTGTAACTCAATAGCATCGGGAGATGGATTTTCTGTAATAAGCCTTTGATTTCAAAGACAAGGACTATTGCTTCAGCAATAGGCGTTCAGAGCATGGGGGTCAAATGCTTACTAGGCATGCAGTTATCCAACAACTATTGAGAAGGGAGAAATGTATTATTATAGCAAATTACTGATGTACCTAAATATTCATTGCAGTGACTTCAAAAGAAGCTTATAAATTCTAAACTGTGAACCTGTTCTCATTCTCTTGCAGAATACAAGGTAAGAAGGGCTTTTCCACCACTGGAAGAACAATCAGATTCAGCACTTCCTAGCAAGGTTACATGTGTTCCTTTTTTATTTTATTTTATATTTTATTTTATTTTATTTTATTTTTTTTATTTTATTAATTTTGTCTCAGTGAAATACTTGTCAAATCAGGATGCAGGAATGTACCGTTTAAATTAGTAAGTTCCCTCCACTGTCATTTCCACAACTCAGAATCAAATATGGCTGGAGTTCATATGTTCTTGTCTTTTTAACAGATTTATCCTTATGAAACACTTATTGTAACAAACCGAGTTCGTGTGAAATTACCTAAGGATGTGGACAGGACCAGGCTGGAGGTAGGAATGATACTTGCTTGATGGCTTTGAGAGTCTTTGTCCTGTCTGTTTGCCATCTTAAGTACTCCTGTGCCCAAGTAATAGTAATGAAAGAAGAAAGAAGAGAGGAATAATGTTATATATTATATTTTATTTAAAAACACTAGTATGCAGGCAATTTAACTAAAAAAGAATAGCCAAAAACCTGGTGAGTGTCTGATCATATGTTGTTTTACAAAGATTCCATTAGTTTTAGATCATTATACAAGATATTGAAAGTTGGAATGGCATGGGTGAAATCTTGGGGGTTTAATTCCTATACAATCATCATCCTAAAATAACATGAGTATTACAAAAAACCTCCATTTATCTTGCAAATACATGGACCTGTGTTTCTGGTCCACTGCCTTATTCAGCCTCTGCTTTGGCTGTGTGATCCACAGATTTGCTATAGCATCCACCTCTCTCAAAGAGTTGTAGCATAAGCTGAAGAAATGCCATTACGATTCATCATAAAGGAAAGATTAGTTTCTAAAGGCCAAATCCTGAAGTTGATGTTCAGGCAAAATTCATGAGGTTGATTTTTTTGACTGAATAATGACAGAACTGAATAAAGACTCACCTAAATTATTAAACTAACACATATTTGTGTGAATGACTATCAAGAAGAAGTTCAATGAAAATCATGTGATAACACTACTGGACTTTTGAGAAGATATATATTTAAATAAATTCATTGTATTTTTAACTTGATAATGTGACAAGAAAAGAAGAAAGAGCCTTTAATCTGAAGGTAAAGTAGAAAAACTATGAAGTAGCAGAAAGTTCCTCATTTTAAAAAGATAATTTACCAAATTTTTATACATGTAGTATATTTTAGAAAAAGTGTTATGTTCTTAAGCACTTCAGTGTGCTTGTCACTTGATTACCCAGCAAGTGGTTTTGATTTGATTGAGAGGAAAAAATAGCCTCAAACATGTGCTGTTTTAAGCCTGGGGTATAGCAAGTCATGATAGCAACACTAAAAAGCGTAAGTCCAGGAAAAGGAGCAGGGAGTTGGAGGAATACTCATCTGGACACATCCTATAAAGGATCCTTTTAACATATATTTGTGTGTGTGTACTAAAGGATAGAGTTTTTGTTTAAACACATCAGACTGATCTGAGTCAAAAATGCAGCTCCAAATTGCTTTTTTAAGGCAACATATAGTTTGCTTTGGATGGATTGTGCCTGTCCTGGCTGCCATGATCTGTAACTCATGGACTGGCCTCAGCTAGGATCACTGTTTGCTTAACATCAGAGATGCTCAGGCTGCCTCTCACCAGGTGCCTCATGGCTCAAGAAGCCCAACCACTTCAAAGATCTCTCAGAGGTTTGCAAAAAAAGAACAATAAACAAGATCTGCTTCAAACCTGCACCAGAAAAGTGATAAGGGGACCACACTGATCCCGCTGATCGCTGCACTATGTTAAACATGTGTGTCTGCAGGAAGGACTCCCCTGTAGATGATCCTACATTTATTAGGGATTGGTAGTTTTTTAAACAATTAAATTAGCAGTGTTTTAATAGGATTATAGCTACTGGAAAAAACAGAGGCAGCCGCTCATCTACACATTCGAACCATATGCAGAGCTGAGTGACAGGTACAAACTGTTCTCTTCCCTCCTGGCTTCTTCCCTCCTCCTCGTCCCTTCCTTCTGCGTTACAGAATTGCTGGAAATAAGTAGCTTTGCATAGAAAAGCAGTTTATCATTATTTTCTCTTATGACAGAAGAAGGAAAAGATTGTAACTTAGTTGCTGACTTGTGCATTCAGCAGATTTCAGGCTCGGGCAAGACCCAGGACTCAGGGAGCCCATGACGACATGGGTTTATAGTTTTGCGTAGGAACATACCAGGATTAGAAACACACACACCCCATCTGTTAGTAGAGGGACCTACCTGGCATATTTTGGTGTCTAAGCTTCTGAGGCAACACCGGGAATACCGGAAATAGGTACTACGTTTAGATATGACCTTTTCTAGAGCTCCTGTCACATGCACTGAAGACTATGACTCAATGCTCACGGATTGCTAGGAGGCAAGTGCTCTCTCGGAGCAGAATTGGTTGCCAGCTGATCTGTTTCCATCTTGCACAGCCATGTCACTTGCGAAAGGGCTGGATTGTGCCTACAGAAATGGTAAAAGTGATAGCACTGCGAAGCCAATATCCAGACTGTAGAGTGATTTGCCAAGGAAATCAAAACAAAACCCTATGTTTGAATATTCCAGCTTTATTCTGATCAATTTTGCTCCTACTGTTTCAAACCAGAACAAGCTCTTGGGTGTGATGTCTGTGGACAGGGTACAGGTGGCATCAGTGAAAAGAGACCTAGAACTGTTACGTTTTGTACCAACTATCAAACCTGAAAGCAATCTTACAGTGTCCAGTATGATCAGAATAACTCACACGTGATGTTTCTGATTCCCTGGTCTACTTAAGAGCAATAAGGCGACTAAATCTGCATAAGTTAGATTTATTTAACTCTTGCAAGTTGACTTGAAGCAGGCTCCTGTTTGTGCAGCAGAGTTTGTTGTGAACTTTGAATGATCCAGCACAGATGTCATGGAAAAGGCACTGTTGTTTGTCTCTGATTCCCATTTCCAAGGGAAGTCTCCTATGCTGAGTGTTCCTGTCATGAAAAGTGAACTCAAGTAAATGGTATTAGCTCTTCGGGTCAAATTAAGGGAGGCTGCAATGAAGGTCTTGGCTAATGGTCAAGGACTGCAGGAGGGTGGGGTGTAATGGGTGGTAGTGTTTTCCTGACTTTGCTCCCATTGTGAGTATTTTTTAGATTATGCTTGTTGTGTAAGAAATTTATTTTAAGGATTATAAAAAAATATTTTCTTGTAAAAATGCATATTTTGTCTAAGCCCAAGAGGTATCTAGAGATTAGGAAGGCTCAACTGGCAATAAATACATTCAAATAGTAGGAATTCTTTCTTCAAAAGCACATATATCCAAGCATGGAAGCATGTTTTTTTTGCTTGTTCTAACTCAGCAGTGGGGTAGAAGTACCCAGTTCCTCATGCTCCACCAGGAGATGTTTATGCCAGTGGTGAATTAATGCAGGCAGCATTGAGAGCTAGTTGCAATGAATGACATGGTGATTTTTAAATGTATTACTGGTACTCTGGATATTGAATGAATAGCCTAGATCTTAATTCAGTGTTAAAGCTGATTAGAAATGCAAGGAATTTACACTAGATAAAGATTTGGCACAGGAGCATTTTTAGAAGTTTCTGTCTACCATAGTGCTGTTTATTCTAACGTTAGATGAGTGGAGCTGCATTCCCATGAGCTATTTTTAATGGGAAATGGTGAAGAACAAGTTAATTCAGATAATGTTGCAGAACAACAAAGCAGTTTGGATTATACAATCTGGGTGAAGAAGAGGAATTACACCCTTACTGCATCTGCAGATGACACAGACTTGGGGGAACAGCAGTTGATGCTCAGGTGAGCAGAGTCTCCCTTCAGAGGGACCTGGCCAAGGCTGAAGGAATGGGTTGACAGGGACTGCATGAAGTTCAGCAGAGGTAGATGAAGATCCCTGCACTGATGACAGAATAATGCCATTCATCAGCACAAGGTGGGGGAACAGCTCTGCAGAAAAGTACCTGATGGTCCTGATAGAGATGAACATAAGTCAGCAGCCCACCTTTGTAGTATAGGCGTTATAGGCTTCTCAGAATTAGGCACTGGAAGGCCAAGAGGCAACAGTCACAAGTTGCAGGAGGGGAAATTACAGTTAGATATGAGGGAAAAGTTCCTTATTGTCAGGCTAGTGCACTGGAACAGATTGCCCAAGAGGCTGTGGATTCTCCATCCCCGGAGGCATGCAAAACTTAGCTGGACAAGGCCTTGAGGAACTTGGTCTAATTTTGAAGTTGGTTCTGCTTTGAAGACCTCCGTAAATCCCTAATTTGCTTAGGTTGGTATATTCTGTGAAGACAAAGCCTTAACATAATTACAAAATAGGATTACTTGGTGCTCTTGTTGCATTTGAAAAAGACCATAATCTTGGAACATTTTGTCAAAAGGATCATTTTATTGTGCAGGGGCTTAAATATAAGTGTCCTGGAGCAAACTTCCCTGTTTTGGACAACTTAAGCCCTCAGTTTCCAGGACCTAAAACATCACCGTTGTACGGTACATATTAACACATTCCTTACCTGCTGGTTTCCCAATGTTCTTCATGGCCTGTTGTTTTGGTTTGGTTTTGTTTTATATTCCTTAAGGAAGTTGGGCTTATAGACACCTTTGGAAATCTTGATAACTCTTTTAAATACTTAAATACCTTTTATTATTTAGGCCTTCAGCTCCTAAAAGCAAGCACTTGATACTTTTGTCTTAGTTTGGGTATTCTTTGCCTGTTGCTCAGTCACAGCAATATGGCTGAGTGCTTGCACATACAAATTGATGGTTCATGCCCAGCTGCATAGATTTTTGTTTTCTTTCCCCTCCTGAAGTTGTTTTTATCACAGAGTATAAGATTTCTTTTGTGGTCACAGGCTGGTAGTTTTGAAAGCCAAAATAGTCAGAGTCTTCCATTTGGAGACCATCCTTTAGTGTTTTCATTTTTTGTTTTTTTATCTTAATGTATCTTCGTTTCTTTAGCCTTTTCTTTTGAATGTCAGAGAGCTAAAAGCATTATTCATTCATGCCTATCAAATGCAGTGGAAAGTAAATTATCCCACTTTTGTTTGAGCCTGTTCATTCTTTGTTTAACAAGGATACACTGAAACAATTGCCAAGGAAAAAAGTAGTCTGGAATGTTAAGTAGCAAACCTTCATCTGCTACCTTGTTCTGTTGTAAACAGAAATGAGAGACTTAAACATGGGTGCGGTCTTGTTTGAGCAGAGCACTCACATTAATTCAAACATCTTTTCCTTCTGAAACTGCTTGTCTGGATTTGTTTGAGGGATGACATTTTTTCCACTAGTTTTTATTCAACAGTCACCATGGGTTCTAGCCACTTGGGCTGCAAACATTTTAGGACTGGTTTCCAGTAACTGAGCATGAATTTATAACAGGCCCCGCTCCTAGATGTCATTCATACAAGTAATGTTTTGTGTCCCACCTCCTCCAGAGCTCAGGTGGGGAATAACTGGCATTCTCTGTGTTTTAACACAGAGAAGTGTAGTTTGTAGTCTGGGGCTTGATTTGAGGTAATGGGCTCTCTTCATGATGAAGCTTGTAACCTGGAGTGAGGGAGTGCAGGTCACTGACTTCAATGGACCTTCACACTGTTTAACTTGAAAAACATTTGTGTGGTGTTTCTTATTCTAGGCATGTGCTTGTATTATGATCAATGCTGGATGTCTCTATAAAAGCCCTTATGAAAGGAGCTATTATAAAATGAAAATATGCATTATAAATGATGTGATATGTATGAAAGCTAATCCCTATGAGAGCGGAAATGCTGTGGAAGCAAACAGTGTTTACATATGGAGCATTTATATTACAGATGCACTAGAGCCCAAACTAAGGGAAACTGGAAAATCTGCTTTAAGAATAAAGTATTTTGTGCCTCAATCTAATGAAAATTTTGAAACTCAAAATCTTCTAATATTCTCATAATTCATTAGAAATTCATATTTTTATTTACTAATTCTTTTCTTAATTATTTAACACTTTTATCAGCAGTCCACTGGAGGCGATTACATAATGTCAGTATGAAAAGGCTCATTTGGTTGAATGGCAGACTGATGGCACAGGTTGTCCTCAGAGATGTTCTATGTGTACCACTGTGTAGGTAATATATTGATACCCCTTAGAGAAATACTTGTATCTTACCAGTTTCTTGCATATTTATGGATGACTCACCTGGGGAAAATATTGCCTGTACAATGCTACTACAGAGTATTTTGTTTGTGCCTTGTGATTTTGCAAGACATTGGATTTTCAGTACAATATGATAGTAGTGCTTAGTGGAATGCAGCTACTCTATGAAGTTTTGTGATACCCTAAAATACTAAATGAGATACAGCCACAGATCCAGGAGCTTTGTATAGATGTTTGCGGTGACATTGGCACAAGGAAGGGTTTCAGACTCCTTTCCTTCTGCTTCTGTTACTCTACTTTTTAAACATAAACAGTTGGACAGAGCCTTGGACGACATGGTCTAGTGTGAGGCGTCCCTGCCCATGGCAGGAGGGTTGGAACTGGATGATCTTAAGGTCCTTTCCAACCCAAACCCGTGACTTTACTTTTCCTGGGAGCCTTCTGAGGACCCACATTACATTGTGAAAACAGAGGAGAGAGGGGGATCTACACCTCCTGCCAAGGCTTAGTGGCGCAAGTGCTCCAACTGTTCAGTGTTGTGACTGACTGCCCTGGTCTAGCATGACCACAATTGCAGCACCTACTGCTTTATCCCTTAGTCAATGGAGCTGCTCTAGTTATCTTTTGATACCTTTTGAAGTTTGTTAGATGGCAACTCATGCCAATACTTAACTTTCCCTCCCCTATCACATAATTACTTAATAGTTTGAAATATTTATTGAGTGTGAACCTTAATTACTCCACCCATGAGCACAACATTCAATACTCTCCTGGAAAATGTGACACATGGTTAATTACAGCTTTGTAATTAGTCATGCAGTAGGCTTAGAAGAAACCTCTGAAAAACCTGCTGCACTTCAGCAATGCAACAGAAAGAAGGGTGAAGAGTGCAAACCTGGAGTATTCAAAATGCAATAGATAGAAGAGAAAATCTTCCAGGGAATTATGATTGGGCATCCAAAAGTAGTATTTGGGCTAATTTTGAGAGACACAGGAGGAGGGAACAGAGGGCAAGGAGAGAGGAGAAAAACTGGAGAAGGGAGGAGGCTATCATTGTTCCAAATGTTGAAGTACCTCTGACATCCTAAATCTTAATACACAAAAAGACTGTTCCACTGGCAAAGCCTCTGCATTACCCTAAAGAGCTAAGATTTGGTTATTTACATGAATACTCACTTACCTGTGAATAAACCTCTCCCAGTAAATCCCAGTTTAGTTTGAGTATTTTGCATTTCGAAGACTCTGGAAAGGGTAGGTCAGAGATCAGAAGTGTTACAAGTACTCTGAACAAAAATGAATGAAAGTGGACAACTATTCAGAATTACAATTTATGAAACAGAGTGCACAGTTGTGCTTCACAGAGACACTAGCTGAAAGATTCACTGTGGATTCAAATAAAGGCAATGTAACATTCAGCTGTTATTTCCTGTGAACACAGAGTAACAAAAAGCAAAACAGGAACAAACCTGAGGTTTTAAATGACCTCTAGGAATTAGGATTTCGATTTGTCCTGTCTTCAACTCATCACCTCCTGCCATCCACTGTGCTGGTTCAGTGGTTCAGTATTGATTCATGAGGAAGTATGGTATCAGCTGAATTTCCTACGTCAGCAGGTTTTCACATGAGGACTCCCATCCAATTACTGACACAGAATAAACATGCTTGTGCAGGATGACCTAGTCACAGCTTACTGCAGCATGGCTGTAAGTTAATTGCAATTTTCTCTCTTGTGACTTATTCACACTAATGCCATATTCCTAAATATTAGTTTTTAACATCTCTAAATTTCATTCAAAGCACAATTATACTCAAGGAAATCTCATTGAAGTAAATAAACATTATAACTCTATTTAGAATGATTACTGGCTTTTTAGCAGGTCACAGAAAAATAGAGGCAAGCTTCATTAATTTACGTTGAAAAGCATCATTTCTTTCTGTGATAACACTGCAGCAAGTATTTGAATGTAAATTAATTACTTTTGTTGTAAAAGACCCAAACCTGAGTGCATATCTGTACTACTCATTTTAATGATTGTGTTTCACAGAGCGTGAGGTTTTTCCATTACAGTGGTTGTGTTGCAGTAGAGTTTTAGCTCAGCCCTTGCTTTGCTCTGTACATCTTAATAAGAAACATTTGCAGTTTAATTCTTCCATTGTGTGTTTTTATGTTTTAGGAGAGCTAGCTATATAATTAGTGCAAGGTGTTGTCACTCTTCTTTACATAGTGCTGTGCTCTGTAGGTAACATCCAGGCGAGGAATTAAAGCAGCGTCATTCAATTCCCAAGCTGCAGGCCATCTTTGGCCTTCCCAAAGTGGGATCCCAGGGTTGTGATCCCATATCTCTAATCCAAAACACTGTCAGTGCAGGTGAGAGATTGTGCTTCTGGAGAAGAACTCTCCTCTTTGATACAAATCCACTGCTGTGACCCGTGGACACATCTGGTGGATCCTCAACACTTCACTGAACTTGAGTTTCACCATTTTTCTGATTTCCTATGCAAGCTGACACAAAATGCTATCCAGAGCAAAAGACTGAGCTCTATTGACTTTACAAGCCTCAGGTTAATACAATTTTATCAGAACAATATTATACAATTGTCCTTTCTAGTTTGGCAATTTCATGCTTAAATATATCCAAAATGCTGATGCTATGATGCTGTGAGCTCTGGTATAGCAGTCTTTTTAGGGAAGAACTGCCTTTAAACTGTTTACCTTATCTTTTAGCAAGGTTTTCAGGTAGCATCATGTTAACATCACAATGCAGCTTCCAAACTGAGCTTCCTTAAATAGTCAGTTCAGACTGAGGGCAGAAGGGGACCTTAATCTAGTCCTCTGCACTCTCCTCAGTGTCTGCAACACGTCCAGCTTTGCTGCTGATGCAGTGTAGAGGAGTAGATTGAGGTAGGCTGCCTAAATACAGCCAAATTGTCACAAAGGGAATTAAGAATCGGTTACTAGCACACTGTAAAACACCCAGATTTCCTATGTAAACAAGGCCAACACTAGTAAAAATAAAAGAATGAATGTTACTTTTACTAATAAGTTTGGCCATTCCTTTAATGGCCCAATGATGCACTATTAACATAGCTGGATATTTTAAGCTGATCCAATCCTAAAAGAAAAATGTTCTTGGCCTTGTAAAGTAGCTTTACACACACATCTTCCCTCATACCTCAAGATGAATATCCTCCCTATTCCCTATGCATGATTTTCAATTTCCTTTCTTTTGTTTAACTAATGAGACAAGGTAACGCTTCAGTTAAGACAAATTAATATTCAAATAGCTGAGAAGAAACATAAATCAAGCTAAGTTCTTAGAGGTCATTTTCTCTGCCTTTGGGAAGAGCTCTAGGTCTTAAAGCTATAAGGTTTAGGAAAGTCCTAACAATAGTGCAGACAAAATTTAACATCACACATAGGAAGAAAAGTATGAACATAAACTTCCCACACTGGCCTATTCCCATGGTGTTTGGACCCTTCAAATACTTGTAGACATGTACCATACTTTTCCTTAGTCATCATTTGGCTAAGCTTATACATACTTAGTCCTTTTAGTCTTTGTTTATAAATCAAACTCTGCAACCCATGATTACTTTTGTTACTTTTATCTGAAGCTTTGCCAGTTTGATGACATCTTTCTGGGATCAAGATTTATTCCAAAATTTGCAGACAGCACTGTAATCATTGCTGCTTCTAGAGTCAGTCCCAATGCTAGAGCCCCTTATGCTTAAGGAAGGAATGGTTGAAGTTTCTGAGATGCAGGAAAATCAGTGGGAATTATGCTACACTGAGCACAGACTGGTGTCCTCAAAGAGAGTTCAGACCAAAGGGGAAGTGTTCTGTTATACTAGAATTAATTTTCCATGTGGATAATGCATTGATGAAGTAAGAAACTTTGCTAGTATTGCAGTCTGGTTGTTAGTCCTTGAGATGAGGGGGAGTATGTGGAGGAGAATTAAAAGCAAAGAAACTGCCTAGTGGAATAGGAGGTGGAAATTGGTGAGCTTGTGCTTCCCCCATCTCAATGTTTGCTGATACATCCCTGATACTACATCTCAACTGCTTTAGACCAGGCAGCACCAACTAAGAACTTCTTTGAGGAAAAAAATGGTGCCAGTGTAAAACAAAACTTCAGTGTTACTAGGAAATGAGCGCATGAAAGGAGTGAAGGTGATGTCATCTGGGTACAAGCAGAGGAGCAGAGACACATCTAATACGTACTGGCTTGGGCAGATGCATGTGAACTGAAAGCTCGCTACGCTCAAGGGCAAAGCAAAATGATAAATGGCAAAGTACGGCCTTGGAGAGGAAAGGGGGAATTGCAGAGCTTGTACTGAGATTGATTCCAGGCTTTGTTGGGAGGTTAAGATGTAGTGAGTATTTGGCACCCTGAAGAAAAGGTCCGAGGCCTGACATAGGCCTTGCTGACTCTCCCTCCATTGACTTTCAGTATTGAAAGGGATCTAATGAGACCACAGCAGCTTCTAGCAAGACATGGTGTAATTTACCTCAAGAAAAAAAGTAGTGAAAATATTTATTTTGAAGGTTTACGTTTCCTGTGGTTTTAGATGATTGGCAGAGTGGATTTACCTGCAGGGTATAGGCTTTCTGATTTTCTCTTTGAGTATGAACTGCAGTTTGTCACTGCTTTCTCCTGAGTGAGAGCACATCTCAAGTCTTATCCACAGTCTAGAAAGTAAGATAAACCAAAATATGACACACTTTGCTCATCCATACTTCCTTTTCAATCCCACAATTTACAGACATGCTGAAGTTAAGCTTGCTCATATTTGTCCACAGGCTTACCAGGAAAATATAGGGGGAAAAGAATCAATGCAGAAAGAAGTTACTTTTTCTTTCCAAAGCCAGTAGAATTAAATTCTGTCAGTGAGATACTGTTTCTAAAGTACATTGTCAGATGTTGCTCATTTCCATGCGAAACAGGATCTCCTTTGCCAAATATGCATGGCGTGTTTGTTCCATGCTATGCATAGTGCTTATGGTAGGTTGCTGTCATTGGTCAAATGAAACATGAAGGCTCAGTTCCAAATTCTTAGTCACTATTGTTCTGAATCTGTGGAATCTCAAGGGAAAAAAGACCAAGGCTGTCCTTTTTCAAGAAACCACAAGAGCCCAAGATGACTATTCAAGGTAATTAAATGTAGTGACTTCTTACAAACAATTTAATTAGTTTCCCTGGAGTAACTTACAATACAAAGATAAACTCATTGGTAATAAGGAGAAAGTAAAATTTTGTAAGTAGGGCCAATGGGGCTGTGTCCATTCTTGTCAGGTAAACCGTTGTGGGATTACAAGGGCATATTAGCATGCTGCATGCTGTAGTTTTGGCTAATAGCAGCAAGCACTCTTCCAGACAAAGCTAGGATCCACTTCAAATGATAGGCAACCTATTTGAATTACTGATAAAAACAGTCTACGCAGTGGCTCCACTTCCCCTGGCAAGCACTGTGTTCCCGACTTCAGCATCTTGCATTCAACATTTGCTCGTAGCATTATTCGTGTTTGCAAGGAGCATTTAAATTTGCAAGGAGCCTTTAAAACGACCCTTCTGGGTGGCTTGCCAGCATGCATCTGAATAACATGAATAATGTGGACTAGATGGTGGTTTTGAGCCTCCTCCAAGTGATGAGGACATTGAACCCAGGTTTCTCACATCCTGGGAAGTTCTGCAGCCAGGAGGTAGTAAGATTAAAGGAAAGGGCCAACATCATTTTCTTGAAATAACACAGTTGTCTAAAGTGTGATGAGCCTGATCTGCTGTGTGAGGCATATCCAAGCATTTCTTGTGCTTAGCAGCTTTGGAGGACATAATTTTTGAAGGCAGAGGGTACTTCAACAAGCACTGAGGTGCTTAAGCTGGAGCTGCCTGGGTGTGCTGGGAAGGAGAGCTGCTTCTGGGAAGCTGCAAGGCAAAAGCTCAGCTGGGGATGAGAGGGTTAGATTGCAGGGCTGATCCCGGGTTACAAAGAAATCTTTGTGGAAGAGGAGAGTCCATGTTTAAAAATTGCAATTTGTAATTCTCATTGCACTGAATCTGGCCATTTTAGGCGGTGTGTGATCTCACATCAGAAAGAGAGAACCATAACTGGTACTACTGAAATGCTTCAGCAAGAGTTTGTCCACAAATATCAGGAGAATTTTGTATGATATTCATTTCTTATTCACACATTTATCTTTTCTGCTTTTCCTCTGTGTATACAAATAATTGTTAGGCAATTGTTATCCTACATCCTTCCAATTCTTTATGTTGGTATTCTCTTTTCTCTATCTCTCTTTTTTTAAAAAACCATGAAAACCTCAAATAAAAGCATAGTTCTTGGCATCTAAAAAGAAGAAAACAACAAAACTTTATCCAGCTTGGACTTCTGATATGAGTCTGTCCCCATGGTTGAGCGCATTTTTGGATTTAAGAATTTAGCAGTGTGCTTTCTCCTTTGTTCCAAGGCTACTATTAGTGGACGAGTGTGGTGTCCACCACTCTCATTAAAGATCAAGGCAAAATAAATCCAACTCTGAAATTACATTGTTATCATTCTCTTTAAAGTCCTGGAATAACTTAAATTTGTCTCAGTGTGCTCTGTTATCAAGCACCATGTATAAACACATCTTCTCCCCTGAGAACCATAGCTCTGCTCAGTTGGAACTGTATTGAAAAGATTATTTTTTTTTTCAAAAGTCATTGCTGCCATGAATAATTTCATTTCCCAGCTACTCTGAGCGTATTTGGTTTTGATGCAGTCTCTTCCAGAACCGATTTGGGAATTTAAATGCAAATCCTTATGCATTATTTTGCGGTGTGTTTTAAAACTTAGGGAAGAAATATTCCTGCGCAGAGATGAGCTTAATGATACCTTTTGTATTTTCATTTTCAAGAGGCATTTGTCTCCTGAAGAGTTCCAGGAAGTCTTCAAAATGAGCATTGAGGAATTTGATCGTCTGGCACTTTGGAAGCGGAATGATCTGAAGAAGAAGGCCCTGCTTTTCTAGACCCTCCCAGATAAAATATGTGCTTACTCAAAACAAAAATAGTCTTGCCAGAACTATCACATGCACTTGCTGTTGAACCATTGTCCAGCTTCATTGTGTTAGTATGTGTCAAGGGAAACAAGACAGATTAGATGGCAATGCGTTGGAATACAGAGAATTTGCTAATCTTGCATGACCAGCTGGTTTTGTCAGTAACTCCTGGTCCTATCCAGTTTACAACGTGCAAAAAATCTAGCTTTAAATTTATTGTTGCTTGCAGTTATTGCTTGATGCAAATGGAAATTCTGAAAGGAAGAGAAAAAAAGTGTAGCTGTGACAAAGGAAATACATCCAACATTTTGTTCCATTAAGTTTTACAACACAATTTTTACAAAATCAAGTAAGTAATGAATATAAAATTCTATAACGGGGGATTACATGCTATTAAAAATATGGTAAAAACCAAAGAACAGCATGTCCTCGAGCAACTATTGCAATTGTTTATGTGTGGTACTTTTTAAGAATGAAAGCAAAAATATGGAAGCACCTTAATTCTTATATTTAGACACAGCCTACTCTTTGAAAGGTCATATTTGTCTAGAAGGTAACTAGCTATCTTTAATTACAACACAAGAGTTTTTATTTTATTAAGAATATATTGTGACATAAAACAGTTATAATGACTAAAATATATACAGAACTACTTAAAAACTTAGTCCCATTCATCTGGAAAACTAAAGCCTTATACAAAACTGGTTTAAGAGTGTATTGTGCCAGTTAACTCTATTTTCCTGCTAGTTTGGGGTGTTTGGAGAAGTTTTTTTTTTTACATTTCATGCTGATAAAAATACCATGTAATCTTAATTATATGTAGATAGATATATCTATCTATAAAAGAATTATTTTCATTAATATATGTCCTAATTAAAGACATTCTTACTTTCTCCACTTTCTGGCTTTACATGATAAGCCATGAGAATGGTGATGGCAATTGGTAGGTGTGGAAATGGAACAGTTCAGCATAAAATGTAACAAAAAAAGCTTGGTGTGCTCTATCAATAATACATCCAATTATAATCAAACATATAAAACCATCATGCACTACTATTCGCATGTTTCTGTGCAAATCAATTTAAAAGAAAACAAACCTATGTGATACTGATGCAGTACCTTGGAACTATCTTAAATAAGCAAAGCTAACAAAATCTAAGTGTTTGATATGAGCGTTAGACCTTAATATCTCTTCCAGCTGAAAGACTGTATTAAATATAATACTTTCATGTGGTCAGAAGTATGGTTGCTGACAAAGAATGTTTTAAAGTGAGTTGCTAGTTTCGTGTGATACTAAACGAGCATAACAAAAAGTACATTTTTCAGCCATGTGTCAGTACTCTGCATTTTTACTGCCTTGAATGTTTGTACTCACTTCCTACTTCACTATGTCTTTTTGCATTTCCTTAAAGTAACTGGTTAATATATGCACTACAACACACTATTTCAACTGACTCAGCATTGGAAAAATCATAGCATTGAACATGTCTTCTTCGAACTAACTTTGAAAGTCCATGCTGTTGGAAATAAATATTTTCTCATGACCTAAATGTTTTGTCTGATGATACAAATGTTTAAAAAATTCATTAAAACAAAGAAATAACTGAATGACTTTGTTATGAATGTGTGTATAATTTTTAGATTGTACTGCTGCTCTGGATAGGGTCTTCTCATGATATTAATGTAAATAACATGTATTTTGCATTAGATATGCTCACTGAGGAGAGCGTTAAGTGTACCTCTGAATGTCAAGTTACTGTGAAGTTGGTCGTGATTTAAGCAATGCATTAAGCAATTGTCACATCTCACCAAGCAAAAGCTGCTTCATTGGTGATTTTCAGTGTACAGAACCATTAGCCAGTTTAATTCAGAACTCCTGATCACATGTAGACAACATCTATAATGCTTTTCAACCTTAGAATAGTGTACTATTTTGCCTACATATGAAAACTGGCAGCACACTGAAATGGGCCAATCCAAAGCGTAATCAGCAAGGTCCATAGATACTATGAAAAACTAAACCCGGGAGAACAATTGGATGGGGAATGAGTATGTTGGGCATTGATTCTCATCTAAACCTTCTTGGGACATCAGATTGATTGCAGGTGTCTTCTCAACGAGGAAAAGCTATTGAAGGTTGATCAAAGAAATCCATATACTAGCACAGGTCAGGTTTAATATGTTACCTTAATAATGATTTGAAAATGGTAAGCACAGAAACTACTCTACTGGTGTAGGATTCAACCTGTGCTGGAAGGAAAATGTGCATTACTAAGCAACACATGATTAATAGCTCCATGCTGCTGTACTGTATTATGCAGATATATGGCTGATGACAAGTGAGGACAGTGAGAACATGTGAACTCTGACCCATTTATGCTGTTTTGAGTTAGTCTGTTAGAATATCAACAGCCTTAAAAGTGTATCCTGAAGGTCCTTGTCCTACCTGAACTAAATCAGATACAGCTCTTGTTTTACATACCCCCATGGCAATGTTTTAGTTCATGAACATCAGTTCTTATCACAATGCACAAATGTACCTAGGATTGGTACCCCATCATCTATCTGTACTTGCTTACAAGTGAGTTTGCCATTCTGTGCTCCCTTTTATGGTCAGTGAAGAGAAAAAAACACTTCAATCACATCCTAGTGTTCAAAACAAGTTATATGAATTGCACCTATTTTATTTCTGCCCACTGAGTATAAAGAAAGCCAGTCCATCTGCAGAAGTCCACATTGCAAGCTATCTAATCTTAGATTAAATTAATTCTTTGCCTACAGTCTATAAGCGAAAATAATAAACCAGATTTTACCAAGTTGGTGGAATACCAGTCTTACAATCATCGGCAGCTCCTAGACCATGTTACCCAGTCACTTTCAAGCCATCAGGATGGTACTTTGAATTGCACAGATCTCACAAAACTCCCTAACACAGTAATTCTTTGTGTTCATTATAGTAGTCACCAAACAGGCGCATATTCAATGCCAAACACGCAAAAATGTTTTAGAAGACAGCCAGTTTATCAACTTACGTTCCTTCTACCAGCCAAAACCAAGAAGGAATTTTGGCTTCCATACACAAAACCTTTGCTGACATTAGATGAACAAGTACTCTTGTGTGTCCTTCTTATTTCATTTTCCTGAAAGTTTTAAATGGTCTGTAGATGTCTGTTCTGTGCAGAGGTGGCATAACTCAATAAGCTGTTCTGTTTTTCAGATGGCATGTATAGGTATATCACTCTATATTTAAAGCATCTATTGTCATGCGGTGCATTGACCTATTTAGTTATACTTTCTAGCCTAAATTCTCATTTACAGTATGATATTGTATGCTGGATTTGGCACCAGCCAAATACACCAGTGTAAAAAGGCCATGAAGTGAGTAGTCTTGTAATTCACTTCATTACTAAGTGATTTCTGTACATCACCTAAACTCTGTAAACCAGAAGACTGTGTTCTAGAGAATGTAGCATTTCTGTTTCTAAAAATTATCGTGTTTTTCCAATTTAAAAACTACAAATTGGAATTTTAGTCATGTAGTCTTCTTTCAGGAACGTTAAAATGTCTCCATAAATGTGAGTAGACTAACATGTGCATAATCAATATTCTGGTTTATTTCTAGAGTTACATATGCTAATCTTAAACAGCACTCTGAAACGGAAAATGCATTTCAGAGCAATGAGGTAAATCTTTGCCAGAATATTCCATCTGATAGTGTGCTCCTGCATTGGCAGTAGCAAGCCAAGAGTCTCGACAAATCATCAGCTGTTTTTTAGATAATACTCTTTAGAGTTATTAAGATACTGTTCCATGGTCTTGTTTTCAAGGAAATGCTGTCTTTCAGCATTTTGATAAGTATGGACATGGCTGTGCAGCTCGAAAGCATTTCTATAGCTCTTGAAGTAACCTATTGTGATATCTATACAAAAAGCAAGGGGATTTTGTTAGCGATTTCATTTTCATACTTGGATCTGAGTTGTATGTCTCAGCTGTTCATGACAACCCTGATGTATGACCTAATTCTCACCTCATGTATTTTAAAGAAGGCATGTCTCAAACACAGCAATGAAAGAGCCAATTTATTTCATCATCATAGTCTTTGAGACAAAGGAACACATGGATTTTTGTGGTTGCTGAGGAATATCTGACCAATGATTCCAGATAGGAAACCAAGCATGCCAGATTAGCATTATAGCTGTCTGAGAAGGCTGGACATTTTTGTCTGACCTTCTGCTATTCTTTTCCTTGTGGTTCAGGGGAGAGCTCTGAAAAATGGAATTGCAGAAACAAGAAAATACATACTTGTGAAAAACTACCTGGCATTCAATAACCCTCTGAGAGAAGGCTAGTTTTACAGGAACAAAAAAGATACAGTTCAGACCAAGAGGTCCTACATTCCTCGGTTTGATGAGGAACCATCTATTTAACATTTCCCAATGACTGCCCCTTGACCAATGTGATTACCTGATAGGTCACACACATGGCCGCCATTTTTCAGTATATATTTCCAGTATCTGAAAACAAAAAGACGATTGTTTTTAATATCACAGTGACAGACTGCAACCTTCTTATACATGTAAAATTATACCGGAGCCTTGCATTTCTTCTTCATATCCAATTCATATCTGAGCTATAACAAAATCCTCAAAAGCTCACAGAAAGTGCCAGCTCAGGCTTCTTGAGTCTTTGTATTCCTTCTCACTTTTTCTATTCTGTGAAAAGCCATGTCAGAAAAGGTGGTACTAAGTAAAACTACATTCATTTTAAGCATTAGATCTCAATAGTTTACTTCTCTGGTAATGAAGCACTCACAGCAGTTTGAAGTTTGCTGGATTGGTGCAGCTGGTTATTATTTCCTCTCACAGCCACCATCTCTGTGTGTTACAGCTAAGAGAAGTAGTTTTGGTTTTTTAAGTGCTCTTGTTGTCATGATTTTGCATGTTATCTTCCTACCACTTTGTGTTTGACATCTTGACTACCATGCACACGTGTTTGTAAGTAGAATCAGAGAACAAACTAGGTTAGAAAAGACCTTTAAGATCAAGTCCAACCGAGTAGGTGGGTTCCATATGGGTTTTTAAATTGTTGAACAAATAAATGCAGAAGTTTGGACCAGCCAGTAGTCCTTCCATGCCAGACTGTCCAGCAGCAGCAGCTCCACAGTAGGAAACCAAATCCAGACAAAAGCAATGTGTCCCACATATCTAAATGTATAATGACTTAAGGCTTTAAGGAAGAAGTTTGCTGTCTCAGCTATGATGTATTTACCATTTGTTAGAAGAAGTCTGGATATCCTTGATTTCTGTTTCTGAATCTTGTTACATTTACGTCGTGGACGGTTTGCTGTTGACCTGCTTTCTCCGCTTGCTTTGATGCATTCTTTTATTACAACCTTTAACTTATCTCTCTACTAAAAATTGCAATGTCTTCAGTTTCTTTCAAGATTAAATCCTTTCTTTCCCCTTGATAATTCTTTTGCAACCTCCTCTCGGCCCGTTCTACCTTGTATTCAGGAGGTGGTCTGACAGAGTAAAGGCATTACAGTATTTGCTTTATATTCACCACATTATGTCAAATATTATAGCATCTTTTTTACAGGGGAAGAAGAAAGGTAAGAATGAATGAAGTCTGAATTTCCTTCCAGTTCTCTGGCCTGGAATAATTAAGTTGGGGAACCAGGTTAATACCCTTCATGTCTCTTGACTATTTTGCTAGTCAGACTTTAAAACCCAATTCTCTCAAGTTATGGTTGTGAAACACCACAGACACTTTGGGCTCCCCAGTTTTTACCAGTTTCATACTAGACATTTTTCATCTCCCAGCTAGTCTTTGATAGATGGAAGTGCCTGCGGGACTTTATGAGTCACTTTGTAAGCATCAAATTGTTCAAATTGCATTTTTTTCCTTAATCCTTTTTTTCACTGTAATAACTGGTTATTCTTATAGTGCAATAAAAATAATGTAATAGTCAAATGCTACTGAAATACTTTATTCCACTTTAAATGGCACAGAAGAGAATATAAGTACTGAATATGAGCTGAAATTTTGGGGGGAGCTTTTTTTTGAGTAAGGGCTAAAATTAAAGGGTTCTACAGAAGAATGTCCTCCTGTTGTCATCAGTGGAAGGACTCTGCTGCTGTAGGTTATTATGAGGTGCTGAATTTCAAGGCAGACACCTTCCTCCAGGGTCTATGAATGGTTTTTAAATTTTCCTTACCTTTGTACCTCTGAAGTAGGCTCATTCATGAGATGACTAAAATTAGTATTTCTATACTAATATCAGTTGGGCAGCACTGCTATGATTCTGAAATTAGAAATACTTATGAAATTTTTCTTGAGCCCTATCTTGCTTACTAAAAAGTGATGAAAATCTACTGTGAGAAATTCGGTAATAAATAAAGAGGCTTAATACTTGCAAAACAAATCTTACAAAGATACTATGCTATCAGACATTGATTTCCAAACACTGTACAGAAGGTAAGCATTAAAGTAGCAGATGCCCAACCATAAATAAGGTCTTTTTCTTTCAAAATCCTTCTAATTAAATGGCTTAAATGGAACAAATTAAAAGGGTTTTTGGAGCAGAAAAAGTACGGCTTTGCTACTTTTGGAAGTATCATTAAAAGCCAACCTGGCCAAGCCTTCTTGAAGGAATAAGAAAATTACTCATGTAAAATAAGAGTCATATATCACAGTGAGTCAACTGAAGAGTAATGAGATTGTAAAACGACACAGTGAGTTTATCCCAATAGTTTAAATTTTCAACAGAATTACACAGGTATTATTTTGGCAGATGATTAAGTTTAAGAACTGGCTGTTCCCTGATTTTGATGATAAAGAAGGAAGGTATAGAGAGGTATAGAGTTTCATACCTTGTTGAACAATGCACAACAGGGAAGGGGGTGATGGTGTAAAGTGACAGGGAAGGGCTGAGGTCCCATTTTTGGCCCAGTCTTGCTTGAATACAAGGAAAACGGGCAAGGAGGTGAGATTTACAGGAAATCTTCTCCCAGTGTGTTCAACCTTAACAAATAAGAAAAGTAACAAGAATAGGCCTTTTGTTTGTTCTGCTAAAGTTTGTACTATGCAACAGTACAGCTACTTTTCAGTGATGCTGGGGTTTTAATATGCAACTCATAAAAGGATGTTAGCATTTTGAAAATGTCAGGTGCTAAATGCTAAGCCCACTGAAATCACTGGCAGCCTTACCTGTGCAAGACCAAAAAGGTCAAATCTCTTCTAAAAGTGAAATCAGAACAAGGGATTGTTTGCTTATGTTTAGCTCAAACAGAAGAATATGAATGGGAAGTAAGTACTTTTAGCTGCACATTGTGATTCTGTAAAGTATGTATTATCCTTTTGTATGTATTCCCTCTGCCCTCATTCAAAATCAGTTAGCAGTGAAATGAAGAACCTAATTTAAGATGTTTTACAACTCTGTGATGATAAGATACTTGCAAATAGTATTGTTACCCAGGAGAAGACCTATCTGTATAGAGAGTAAGGAGAGGCCCGTGCATTATGTAAAAGCTGCATAATCCCTCTTCTTGAAGTTTCTTTAATACACGCTTTTTCAAATTTGCTTTCTGCAGAAAGGTGAATGGCATTTCTGTTAAAAGTTTTACCTGTAGAAGTGCGTTGGGGGCACATATATGCTCAGCACTATGAGATTCCTGGAACAGATTTTAAAAGTATATGTAAAATGTGATTCCCCACCTTCCCCACAGTGAACCTGGAATGTATGTGGGACCCAAGAAAAAAAACCAAAACAACTTACTGAAGAGATGATAGTTCAAAAGGATACTCTTCTTTTAAAAATGAGAAAGATGCTGAGTATTTGAGTATTAATTGCAATAGATTCTTCCATAACAGGATCACAGTATATGATAAGGAAAGGAAAAAATCCCCAAGCAAAACACTTCATCAAGAGCTTCTTGCTGTGCATAAAAGAATTTATTCTATTTATTCCATTACCATATTTGTAAATGCTTCAAGTGTCTGAGACAGCTGTAGAAACGCTGATGATTGCCTTACAGAAAAATCACAATTTCAAATTAGCAGAAAAAGATTTTTCTTCTAAAAAGCCGTAACTTGCCTTCTGTTTTTGAAATCCTGCCATCATTATGTTTTACTGGAGAGTGGCAATTACTGCAATGTCATTCCATCTCTTGACAGCCCAGATTGCACAATATTTTTGCCTGCTTTTTGCTCTTCCCTGAGACCCATCCCTTCCCCCATGCCAACGCGATGCGAGGGCAGGAGGCTGGAGATGGCAGGAGGCAGCTGCAGCAAGGCTGGTTTCAGGGAGCCCTCATCTCCCCTGCCTGACACGCTGGCATCTTCTGCACAAGGCAGTGTCTGGTCTCTACATAAAGTCAACATTTTGTCAATTGTAGGTTATTTGTGTCTGCTTAAACAACAAATATCCCTCAACACCCCACAAAACCCCCCAAAGAGGCAGGTTGTTTTGACAGCATTTCTGGTACTGAATAACAAGAACATACAGGATCTTTCTAACAGGTATGATTTCACTTTAAGATACTGAACATTCTTTCCTTCTTCCCCCCTCCTTCCCTAATCCTGTAGAGGCATCTTGAAAGGTCTTACTGAAAAGCATTGAGTGGACTTTCAGAGGATACTTGTCATCACTCACATCATCCAATAGTTTTTCTTATACTTGTTTTCTCACCAGCATGTCGCTGAGGTTTTGAGGCCTCTTAAACTAGTGAGTTGTGTGTTTATGGACTCAGTCCAAGGCAGATTTGAAGTGGAATTGAGTGTATCTTTAAAAACTGACCCATACTTTTAAATGCTTAAAGTACTGTTTTCCTGCCTTGTTACATTATTTAAGTGAGCCAAATCCAAATTGCTTGGAGTTCCTTACAAGACATAAATCACAACAAATGGTTGGAGATTTTATTCCTCATGCCTGTGTTTCTCAGATTTCATCCAATGCTGATTTTCCAAAGAGAAAAATAATATCTTAAAACATGCATAATAACTCTTCTAAGCACATCCTAAGGATAATAGACATGGCCTGTCACTGTCGTGACTTTTCTCCTCCAACACACAATAGATTATCTGATGGTTAAAGTCCCAATCTTGTAAACAACTACATTTGGATACCTTACTGTTAGGACTACTTGATTGTTTTCCTTTTCTTTGCTCTGATTATTTTCTTTTTTTGTGATAACCAGTGCTAAGACGTTTATAGGAAAATAAGGGCATCCCTATGACTAAGCTACAACAAGTCATGCTTGTGAAGACTACTTCCACAGTAATGAAGTTACCTTTGATAGAGTGGAAATGTGTTGTGAGTTACCAAGAACAAAGGTAGGATTTGGTCTGCATGCGTGTTTGGTCATAAACTTTAAGACAGAAGGCACTTCTTCAAGCATGGAGAATGTGTGTTTCAAACAGGGACACTTTTACAAATTTGCCTTTTACTACTTTGTGTTAGAAGATTAGTTTAAGAGGTTTATTGGGTGCAAAGTGTGACGCACTGTTACTGTGAACCACAGATTTCCCATTAATGGCATGACTTCAGTTTCCATGCAAGAAATTCCTTAGTAATCAGTTGATTTATTTTGGTGATACTGTGTTCGAGGTGAGTTATGTGCTGTTCCTTTTAATGCTATAAAATGAAATCTGAATTTAAATAGTGTCATTGAATACTCATGGGAAAGAAACACACTGAATCACTAAGGTCTGTTGTGCAGCTGAAGCAGCATACAGAATGCATACAGACAAACTCAGAATTGGGGGGGAAGGGGTTGTCATTTTAAAATGCAGCATTATGAAAACTAAAAATTCATATAAGAAAAAGGTTCTTTTGAGCTCTTCAGCTTCAGACAGAATTTGTCTTCAAGAGGATTCGTTTTTGCTGTCTGATGTTTGTCTCCATGATAGATGGCCCCTTCTTTACTCCCGATGGAGTTACCACCAGAGTACAAGAATTCCTTACCAATCCCTCCAGCAGCCTAAGGACAAACCTCATGTTATCTCACTTCCTCACGTGGCACAGGACATAAAGCACTTATTTTCTTGCCGGTCTTGTGATGACCATTTCTAATCTTTGTTTCTTTGCTGATCATCTTCCTAACATCTTCAGGACATTTCTGTAGGAGAAATACTCTGCAGCGTTGCTAGAGCCAAGCACCCTGCTTAGATACTGCAGAGATGCCACACAGTGTCTTAGGGCAAGCAGAGGCTACACACTGAAGTGTTACTTAATGTAATGTGTAATTAAACTTTACCAAACCAGAGGCAGTAAAGCCACCAAATCCTGGAAGTGCTCGCTGCAAGCATACAAATCAGTGGTAATGTGCAGGGATTACACTGCATGCGCCAGAGCAGCCAAGGGCTGTGCTTTTACAGCAAACTTTTGGATTGCTCTCTCTAGCGAACGAGTTTTACAGGTCATGATACAAATCAAGTAGCTCTAAGACAGCAATAGCTGAAAGCAATTGAACTGTGGAGAAGAGGAGTATGGTTTACTTTTTCAAGGCCGACTAAGCCCTTTAATATAGCCAGAAAAATCACTACTTCTGACTACTTCAAGCCCCACTCCTGCCAGCTCCCAGCAAGCGGAATGAAAAAAGGCAGGTAGGAGCAGGCTGCTGCTGTCGGAAGAGCTCATCCAGTAGGCAAGTCCTTCCCTGTTCATACCCAAAGGCATACAAGAAAGAGAACAGCTGAAAATGAGATTTTAGGCTAAATAATTTGTCCTGACAAGGCTGGGCTGTGAATTCAGCACTCCTGGATTAGGCTACAGAGATCTCATGCACATCCTGGCTGGCCATGTAGTGTGAATGCTGAATAGCTAAAATTTTCCCCAGTTGAACCTATTACTTGGGGTATCACCCTATTGGAATGACTGCATATAGAATGCTCCACCAATACTTCTCACAAGAGAACACTTCTGTATCCAGCTGTTAGACTTGAAGTAAAACACAAGATGCTCTAATACTCGGCTGGACTAAAGGTAAAGAAATATCATTGCCTTAATTAATGTTCTTCCTTCAGCAACATTCCCCTGTGACCTCAGTTTTCTGATTTCTTTATGGGCAAAAAAGAAAAATAAATGCATGAACTTGTCCCATTTGGAACATGTTTACACACCTTGTCCATGTGCAAGTTTGCACTGGTTTAACCTGCAACTTTGTTAAAACCTGAAGCCTTCTTTAAGCTCTTGGAGGACACTTTTAATCAATATAAACCTTAATCAACCTAAACTGTCTCAACTTGCACTCGTGATTTAAATCTGTCTTGTATCAAGCTAACCAAAGATGACGGAACCTGGTTTTAAATCCAAGTTGGGTCTGTGCATGTTGGATCTGTTAATGCAATTTCCACAGAAGGGCTTAAATTGTGATTTTAGATCAATGGCAACATGCTTCAATAAGAGGTGGCACATCACAAACACCCTACAGTAAATGATTCTATGCTCAGTGTGCTCCTGTTCCATGCTGTGGGTTATTCCCCGACAGCTGAGTGCCAGGATGACAGCATCTCTTGGGTGTAAATGGAAAGGGGATGTACTGCATTGAAGCTCCTGTTACGATATCACAATATTTCAGCATTTGCTCCAGGAAAAAGCCTCCATCCACCAAGGATGCTTTACTCGGGGGCAGGAACCCATGCTGACCTGCCAGCATCTGCCTCGCAGGGGGCACCGCGATTCACTTGCCTGTTCCCCGGGGATGTCGCATTCACCTGCCCAGCTCCTGCCCTGTACCCGGGGTCTGCCGCACCTCGACCACCCCCACCCCCCCAGGGATGCTGCGAACCCCCCCATCCCGCC
>JANHGB010044179.1:1409-15636 GCA_026283785.1 Coracopsis vasa
ATCTTGCAGAAGCTGTGACAAAGGGATTTATCCAAACTGGGGGATGGAGTAGCAGCAGGTTGTCTGTGCTCCTTAAATAGGGAAAAAGACAGGATCCCGGGTTTTCATTGTTCCCTTGTGCTGGCTGCTTCCGAACGTCAGCAGTTTTTAACATTCAGGTGAAGGTGACTGTAAGTTCCAGTTCATGAGTGATAGGTATGGTCTCCAAATAAAGATAGCTAAATCAGTTTAAATGGTGCTGGCACCTCTCCAAGGAGCCCTCTTTATATCTGATACATTTGCCACTCACTTCTTTAAGGAACAAGTAATGTTGCACACTGCTATTTTTCTTCTATAGGAAGAGCAGGAGGGTAACTCCTCTGAAGGCTTTTTATTCTACCTGGTGTTCCAGTTTGACTTGCTATGTTAAAAAAGAAGTATTTTGAACTGAAGGAAGCAGAATACACACCAAGGCTTTCCACTGGACCGTTTTATATCAATATTGATTTTTTTTAAGGGGGGTTGTGTTATAAAAGGGGAGCTTTTATCCCCCTGAGCTCTTTGGCAATTATCTTCTTGCCATAAATGTTGATACGAACATAATGGATGTAACTAAAAAATCTCCTTATCCCAGCAGAAAAAGCTGACTGTTTGTTGGAGCAGAGAGAATGCTGAGAGTGTGAATAGACAAACCCATATGTCGCTGGTGAGAGAGATAAATGATGGACGAACAGGAGTTGGTTACTATGGATCAGCACAATAAACCAATTCCCGTCATACACCTCTCTTAATAATATACCAGTTTCAATGGCATTGACGGGTAACCTAGGTAGCACCAGTCAACTGTAAGTTTTTCAACTGTTCTTTTATACATCTCAAAGAACAGTTGGGACTGTTCTAATTTTTTCAGATGTTGAGTGCTAAAATTATGCAAAACTTCCTTCCTTGCCAGGGATTTTGAAGGGGAACTTTAGAGCATTGGTGTAAGATGCCAAATGTGCACAATACTGTTGTGTACTCACAGTCAGTTTTGGTTTGTGCACCTATGTAAAAGGGGCACATTCAAAAAGGCAGCTGCATATCAAATACGTAAAGAAACTGTTTAGACATTTAGTAATACCCTCATTAGTGGTGTTTCAGATTGGACCAGATATTGGAAGATTCTGGAGTATTGTTTTGAAGTGAAAATAGCTAAAGAACAATGCTGGTTTGTTAAAAAAGAACAACCAAACAACAAAACCAAAACCCAGACCCCAACCCTGTAGAATAGGCAGTGATCAATATCACAGTTTTAATTTACTGTAACCCGTTTCAGATCTGCCAGCTGCTGAAGGGAAACTTTGCAAAACAGTCTGTGCTTGCATTGAGGTCTCCTTCCTGTGTTCTTTATTATTACTGCTAGTGCTTCGCACAGAAAACTGGAGTCTTTGTCAGTTAAAGGTTTCACTTTATGTTCTTGCCTTTTGGTGGATATTTTTCACTGCAGTTGCTGCGGACCAGACTGTTTGCTCTGTTCAAAATGAAAGTATACCTCAGGGTGACAGCATAAGCGGGGCTCATGGCTCTGGGGATACGATTCCATCTTTTTCGAAGTCACCAGTTGCGCTACCAGAGCGCAATGCAGTCAGAGAGGGATAGCTAGCAAATGCAAATGAGCTATGAAGAGTCTTTATTCCTCTTGGGAAGCCTCCTCAGTGATAATGATTTCCCAGTTTTAAATGGAAGAAAATATATTACTGAGTCATTACTTGCCTTCAAGGGGAAAATACTTATTTTGTACAGCATTTACTTGGAAAGTTGCAGGAGCTGTTTTCAGAGCTATTGACTTTGGTGTGCATCTTGGGTGAATTGAACGGTGTTTGTTAGGCTGGGTGATAGGAGAGGATACCAGCCTTTCTCCTACCAAGACCCAGCAGTCCTTTTTTGTTGTGCCCAAAGGGTAGAGCAGGGAAAAGAGTTGTGGGTTTCCTTCCTACTGCAGCACAGCCAGGGACACAGGCTATGCCCAGGGATCCTGTGCCCAGTGGCTGTTTGTGTGGGGCCAGTGAAGTGCCAGTGGGACCCTGGTATGGGAAGGTGCAGGGGGATGCAGGATTTGGAATGGCCCTTCACGCCTCATCGCTACAATGAGCCATTGATCTGTGCTTACCTGATTAAAGGGCTGCAGCTTACAGGAGGCTTGGGTGGCCCCAGGCTTCCAGAGGTGCTGTGGACTGACCACAGCTGCTTTGGGGATGGGCCGGGCTGAGGAGGGGAAACCAGAATTCATTGTTGTACCCTGTCCAAAGTGAGGTGTCACATTATGACTTGTTGAAATCTGCTCTGCTTTTCATTGCAAAGGACTTGGCAGTTTTATTGATAAAGAAGTGTTACATAAGCACCCCATCAAACGTGTCCTAATTTGTTAATAATTGAGGTTCTGGGTAGTATAGAAATACCAGTGATGTTAATGCACTCCCACACTGATCTGCAATCTCTGCAAGGCCCCTGCTTTACTATAATTGTAATACAGGCTTTTCCTTTTTTTTTTCCCTTTTGCATTTACCTGGCGATCCAACCACCGGTGCTGGTTGTGCTTTCCCGTTCTGGCAGGGACAGCTGGCGGCTCAGCCTGTCGCAGACAGGATATAGATTACCTCTGCAGGCGAGGGTGTTGACTATGTTAGTGTTTCATCCCAGGCAATCTATCGAGTGGCATCAGGGATAGCCCAGGGGGAAGCCAGTTTTTTGCACCTTCCACCTTTGGAGGTAAGGTGTAAGTTAAGTGGGACGGATGTGGTTGTGAGTCTGTGGATTCTGTGCCACAATTCATCAGTGTGGGGAAGTCAGGGCACTTTCTGCACAGCACAGAGCAGGCACCTTCCAGTTGCTCCCCTTCTGATAACAGGCTGTATGTGCACAGGTTTTAAAACCAGTTACTTCTGTTAGGCCACAGCTAGAGAAATCAGAAAAAACATTTACTTCTGTTGACACGCACAATAAAGAATTACTTAATGGGGTATCATCAGCATGATCTGCTGCCTCTTCTGTCTTGTGTTGGTTTCCCTTTGCATTTCAGTGAAAGTTTCTTTTTTCCTAGGATTAAGTGCCTCAGAACTCCAAGCAGGTTCAGGAGTTACACCTACCCAAGACATAGCTAGTTATTGTTTTCAGAATAGCACAGCACATTTACTCTGTTGTGGGCAATGAAATCCATTACCTGCCTTAAAATCAGAAGCAGCAAGGTAACTTTCTAGTTATGTTGTGAAATATAATGCCATTGTTCGCTTTTATTAATGTCTCGAGGTTGATTATATGGTGGTTAGAAGCCTGTTCTGCTGTGCAAAAGACTGTCCTTAAGTTCAAGTGGCTGGTCCTGATCAGGCAGTTAGAGCGGCTGGAGCAGCAATTGCTGGGAGCTGTAAATCACATTTGTCACAAGATCTGCCTGGTAGTAGTGGCTGCTCAAAGACTTACTCCAACTTCTCAGCATTTCCCTTTGGTTGGATTGCACTGGAGAGGGACTTGCCAATCTCGCCTGTTCTTTGTGCCTAATTCTGAAAGACTGGCAAGCTCCATGCTATGTTTTCTGAAGAGGGCCCAGCTTTACTAAGCTGCCTGTCTGTCAGGGATTAATTTAACCTCTAATTACTACATTTTCTTCACAGTTTGCTGCACATGAGTGTGTTATAACAAAAGCACAAAGAAGTATGTCATTTTATTTAACCACTACTCTGAAATTAATTTAGGGGGTATAGAGTCAGATCTGACACACTTGGTGTTAAAATAATTGTGCTGGCATTAGAATTAAAGTACATAATCTTGTTTCTAATGATACAACAGTACTAGTGTAAATAGTGTTGTTAACTCGTTAGTCATAGCCACAGTATTAGAAATGATATCTAGTTACAGAGAAATGCTCAAATAAGCGTGGCAGCAAAAGTTTACCCAAAATAATTCTTGGTTTCCCCAAAATAATGCCTAGTTTCTGCTTGATTCCCCTCTACCACTTGGGTTTAGGATTACATGGCTAAGAGTAGTTTGTTGGTTTTTCTGAAAAGGTCTTCCAAACTGCAATAAAAACATTTACAGTGGCTTGGGTTTCTTCCAGCCCAGATCATGATTTTTTATTTTATTTTCTCTTTTTTTTTTTTTTTCAACATGCAGCATTTTGGAAGCAGTACAAAAGACCATATGTCCTCTTCTGCCTGCTCACACTGACATCAACAATGCCGCAGTTCGTGTTGCATTGAGAGCAGCGTACAGTCTTGAAGGAAGACTGTTCCTGTTATGAAACAGGATGACTTTCTTCTTTCCTAGTTGTGCTCTGCAATATTTACAACAAAGGGGTTTTTTTCTCTTTGGGAAGGTTTGGGCTGGGAAATGCAGCCTATCTCCAGTTTAGGTAGATATGGCTAAAAGAACTGTTGTTGCGTAAGAAATCTGCAGTCACTGTCTCCTCATTCTGCCCCATGTCCATCACCTCTGAGCAGGCTTGTTGGAAGGACTCTGGAAATGTAATTTCTCACATAGGGTTGGATCTGCAAAATTGTTGGTTATGTTCTGACAGTTTATTTCTCATGGAAAGAGAAGATTGGTTGTGTATTTTTGTGTCATGCATTTGAGTTACAAAGCATGGGCCCAACTCAGTAATTCTCCTTCAGTAAAAACTGTAACTGCATTTGATGGGAAGCTTCCCCCGAAGATTCTCCAAGGTCAGATAGGACACAGTTACAGAGTCAAATCCTGCAGTCCCTTTCTCAAAAGGAGAATTAATGTGTCATTGCTTGTGACAATGGTGACACAGGATTGCCAAAAAGACTAATGGAAGGAGATTGATTCTCTTTACGGTAGTAGATCAGGTTATTTCTCTGAATTCTTCCTTCAATTCTCTCAATTCCCAAACTGTAACCAGTTACTGTAATTATTTACTCTAATTACTTCCAATCTGCAAGTGAATTGAACATAAATTAAGATCAACTGATGTAAAGGACAGGATGGCTCAGTAAGCTGACAGTAGGGTATAGAGATGCTTTCGCTGATGGGTAGTTACACGGGATGGCTGTTAGATAGTATGTGGATTGAGTGAGAAGGCTCTGCTCTAATATTTGTGAGTATGAGTTTTCATGTAACCATTTGGACATTTCCTAAGGTAGAAGCCAAGCCTGAATAATGTCTACTCTGATTTCAAAACTGTCAAGATATTTTTCCAGAGGGTTTGAATATCTGTAGCCCTACAGGCTTCCAGAGGTGGAAGCAATTTTTTGGAGTAAATAGTGAAACAGGAATAATGGGGGTTTACCTTAATCTTCACACTAAGCATCCTTAAACAGCTAAATATTTTGTAAATCTTAAGTGCTTGTTACTAGCTGAGCTCTTTAGGGGCTTTTCATGTAGTTGGAAATTACATTCAAAATAAAGTCAGGTACATCTTACTCTAAGACACCCTCAGCGTGAATGGTGGTTTTATTTCTTTGCTTTGGCTGTAATGCCAACACAGGTGGATTTCTTTTTGTTTTTCCTTTCCCCTGACATCACATCAGTTATCTTCCTTTTTGCTGAAACTTCAGAATTTGATACAGGGGGAAAGAAAATATTTGAAGACAAAAATAGCATCTCCTCTCAGGTGTGTATTTTAACCTTTCGTTCTCCATCACAAGTCTTCATAGGTTAAGTTTTGGGCAAATGTAAATAAATATTTTTACAAATACATTTGTCATACACAGTTCCACTCACACACGAGAAGCTTTTCCCCATACATTAGTATGTAACATTTGGTATGTAAACATTTTCATTAGTTTAAGAATAATTATGCAACATTCTTTTCATGTGGTTATCAGAATAGATACCGAATATAATTTCATTTTCTTTGACTAGTTACTTTAAATCTTACTAGGGTTTTAACAATTCCAGATTTATATATGAAAGTAATTTCTGAATTCATCTGATATTTCAGTAACCCAGGAGATGAGGCTGACAGTCAGGTACTTTTAAGGACTTCGCTTTTCCTGTTCCTTTAGCTTACTTATTTTCTTAATTAACTGCGTTGATTTAAATACAGTCACACAGACTGAGAAGCACCCAAGTATATACAGTCTTGCAGTCAAAAATACAGGCAAAAGGTTTTGATCTCTGACTGCCAAACGGTGACTCATTAAAAAGGAATTTTTGTTCCTCCCTTTTCAAAGGGTTACTAACTACCAAGCAGTAAATATCTAGTTTTGATGCTACTGCATTGAAATGCCTGACATTGTTGGTGTATTAAGTCCAAACTTTGCAAGATTATTTGATCACAGGCTCCATGAAGTTTTGTTTTGTTGTTTTTCTGGATTAAAGAAACATTTTGGGGGATTTTCTTCAAGCTTTACCCTGCCAGTTTGAGCACGGTCTGAAATGAAACATGTTTGGATTTTAATAACAGAGGACCCCTTCCATACTTTAAGCAGTGGGTCATTCAAATTATTTTTAAGCACACAGGACCATGCAAGCTCTAATTTCTTTCTAATTTTGCATTGGGTAACATTAGACAAGGACATTGGAATTTGTCTAAATAAAAAAAAATCTCTTTGTCTTCCATATGAGGGGTTGTGTGCTAAGCATTTTCTAGTAGTACACTGCATAAAGCTGCAAATAAATTGTACTGAAAAGGCACAGTCAAAATCCACTCAAAGGCATGCCCCTTTTCTCAATTTCCGTATTAATCTTGACTCTGAGCCACCTCCTTTGTCTTCCTGTTCTTACCTACCCTATATGTTTGATGAAAGGGCACAAAGGCATGTTTGAATCCTCCATCTCATCCCCTCTTCTTATTTATGGATTGGTTGGTTTGAACTTTACATAGCGCTGCAAGGATGTTTTCTTGGTTGCAGCAACACTTACGTTTGACTTGAAGCAGAAGGAGAGTGCGTTCGGGCTTTTCAGTCTTTATGAGAAGTGAATCTTGGTCCCTGATCCCAGAAGGGAGATCAGCCTTAATTTCAAGTGAAAGTCCTGCATCTTCAAATAATTTCCCGTGTCAGTTCAAGTTCAATATTCTTGAATTCCAGAGATAGAGATGAGTCAAATCTAAAGATTACGGCAAGTGTGAAGGATGCAAGAGAAAATGTAGATGTTTCTTCTGATGCCATTCTCCCCTCCCCTTCAGGGCTCCTACAGTCTGTCAGTTGTAACGGAGTGATTTGATTACTTTGTAGTGTTAAGCTAAAGGAATAAATCTAAGTGCCTTGGGAATGGGGAACCAATCCAGCAATCAAAGCCAAACAAGTTAATAAATGTGAAGCATTTCTGCACGGTGCTGCTGCAGAAATGCTACTTCCAGAAAAGCTTGGGGGCAGGCGTGACTATTGGACCAGTCAATTAGTGTAAGTATGTTCACTGTACACACTATCATTAATTGGATGCTGGGGGGTGTGCTCTTGTGTTTCAAAGGAGAGCTGTGTGTCTTCTGTTTGTTACAGATTATGAAGATCTCACGTGTTGCAGGCTGAACTGTTTATTGCTCACCCGCTTGCCTAGGAAAAGCTTGAGTTAGGCAGTCTTAATTGCCCTTTCTTTAAAATACTTCTGGCTGTACACATCATCTACAAATTCTCTTTTTCCCCTTATCAGCTCTTCTCTCCCTCTGTCCCAGCCCCCAAAATCTAGCCAGAAATAGAGCATTTGAGTGACTGTCCACAGAGGCAATTATAAATCCAAATTATCCACTCAGACTGGTTTCTGATGCCCACGTGCCAGGCTCTGTACAGTCTGGAGTCATTTGTAAGGACGGCATGAATAGAAATATTGTGAGCTACAGCAACAGTGCTGTTGTGTAAGAAAACCTCTACTACTCGCCTGCATGGATGTTGGCACTTGCAGATAAGGCACGGATTACTTACTGGGAGTCTTATGCCAGCCTGTAGCTTTATTTTTATCACACCTAAGAATGGCAGTAATGGTGAACTAACGAGTAAATGACCAATTCTGTCTGCTCATGAGTCCTCCCTTTGGAGCATCTCTGTTGGTAATTACATGTCTATTATTTCAGGATTTAAAGTGGTCACTCATATTGCAGCCTTCAGCTAGTCCAGAGAATGTCCCTTTGCTGGTGTTCACACCCAGAACAGAAACAGGTATAGGTCTTTGTATGAGGAGAGCAGAAAACGCCATTTGGGTACTTGCCCATCTGCTACCCTAAACATGGTGAGGCCAACTGTAAAACTTCGCATAGAGCTTAGGGCTTGATTAACTTCAATTATCCTCTTGTTGTACATGTTTGCAATGCCCAGGGAATTAGGTGGCATATATTTTCAAGAAATACATGTTCATTATTAAGAAAGGTTGAGCAATAGCATCCACTGGTCATTTCCTTTTGGAGCAGAGCTGTGTGTCTGCACCGTAATTTGTTTGTTTATGCATCCTGCTGGATCCCAGTAAGGAAGTGGACCAGCACTGCAGGTGCTCCCAGCCCAGCTACATGGGCTGGGGCTGCTACAGCCACTGATGGAGAGCCAGAGACCTTAGGGCGTAGAGGTGAAGAGGTCCAAAGTGCAAGGAGGCAATGGTAGGGGAGAGCGAGCAGGGACGGGTTGGGAATGAAGGGAGAGCTGAAGAAGCTGGGCAGGTATTTGGGGGTGGATGGATGCACAGCAGGTCCAGGCCCACCTTGATAAGGCTGGGATCCCTCATGTGTCTGGTCCACAGGTCCAGCATCTCCTATTGTTTCCACTCAGACAGTGTTTCTTGTGTGCAAACTCCTTCTGTGCTCCTTCAACGCTGACTTGCAGACACTGCTTTTCTTTATCTCCATTGTCTTCTTCAACTTTGTGACTCCTGGGTTTTTTCCTTCTGCTCTTGCTTTTATGCCTTATTGTGATGGCTCTGCTGGAGAAATTGGATTTCTTTAGCTGAGAAGAGAAGCTCCTGGGAGGTATCCCTGAGTCACCTCTTCAGAGGCAGGCAGAGCTGTGGCAGGGAGCAGGCTTGGTGCTGGGGCTGCACACCTTGGCTTGCCTTGTGATCATGTATTGGTTTGGTTTATTTTGTTGGAAGGACTTTGTCTGGGTGAGTACAGCGCTGGAGCAGCCCCGCTACTGAGCAGCTGACCGAAGCTGTTCAGTGTGCAGCTGTGGTACGTGCTGGTTGGCTTTGAGCTGGTGCTTACTCAGGGACAGAAGTCATGGTATGTCCGTGCTGCCGTCCTTGTGTAAATTCACTTGTTTAGGTAGAAACGTTGAAGACCGCTTTCACCTGGCTAACCTGCTGCTTGCATGAGCTAAGTTTGAGCTGCAGAAGTTGCTTAATACATTAAGTAAATAATCTGGCACTTAACCCACATGGTGCCCAGAGCAGTGTCGCCAGCCTTCCCCGTGCCAGCCTCACGGGCATGTCTGTGTGAGATCAGTGCACCTCGCTGTACCTGGGAAGCTGGTTCAGAAGATCAGCTGAGCTGCTAATGAACCATATTCCCAAATCTCCTTCAACAGGAATTTGGGATGTTAAGGTGGCCTTGAATTCTGTCAGCCTAAGATGGTAATGTTCTCTTTTACAGCTGGCTCTGAAGCATTGTAGCTTCTCTGAAGTAAGGAGATGTAATTCAATGTTTATAAAGGCAGACAGGAAAGTAAAAAGTTCTTTGGTTCTCTCTGAAAGCTTTTTCAAATGTAGAGAGAATGAGTCACTCGACATTTCTTTATTGAATAGGAGCTGATTTACAAGTGTGTATGCTCCAAGATGAATGTCAGTGGAAGAACTCCTATAGTTTCCTCCATGACCATGTTGTAAATGGGCTTCAGCCTGTTTAATGTAATTCATTCTGTGGCACTTTGCTGTCTTTTGAAATGGAAGCATCATCCTTCTTATGATCTTATGAAGGCTAACAGGCCGATTATCATGGGAATTCTTGATTAGCTTTAATTCAGCTTTACTACTCCAGGAAAGCATAGTTCCTGAATTGCACAAAGGAAGACTTTTCAAGCACGCATCCAAATCACTGTACTGGAGATCCTGTCGGTAGGTGTGGTGTCTATGATTAATATTTTCTCAATGCCTTTCATCTTCCAAGTGCTTTACACAGAGCAAGCATTCCATCTTCACAAAAGATGTATGAGTTAGGTGAAGTAAGTTTTACTGTCTCTGCTTTATTAATAAAGGCAGAGAAACTGATGCAAAGAGATTAAAGTAGTTTGCAAAGGAGGCCAGTGCTGAAACTGTGCAATTTCTGGTTTCTATTTCTGTGTCCAGACTAATGTTTCTTCCTTGTGAGATTAAGCAGCAGGACAAACTTTAGAGTAAGAGCATCATAAGAACTTGGTGAGGCAACTTAGCAGATATTGCAGCTGCACTTGTAAGATGCACTGTGCCCTGCAGAGTGATCTGCAATTCTCCTCCCTTGGCACTGTAGTCTCTCAGCCACCCTTATTGGAGGCATCACCAGAGATTGCTGCTTGAGTTGCAATGGCTGGACTTTTTCTTAGACTGGTATAATGACTCAGTTTAGTCACTGGTCTGGCTGGACTGGTCTGTTGGAGACATAACTATGTGTTGAGATTTCTGGAGTAGGCAGTTTCTGCTGGGTTGATTCTGTTGAGTTGCATATGTGATTTAATTCAACTCACTGACTTCTTGAAGATATTCCTTTGGAGATGCACCAGAAAGTGCTTAAATTATATTATTGAATTTTAAGCATGCAAGTGAGCTTATTAATACGGAAAAATTATTTGTTCACCTTTGGCTTGGATAGGGCTACTTGTAGAGTGTATGCTCAAGTGCATTGCTGAATCAAGGCGCTGGCTAACAGCAAAGGCTGTGTCACCCTGAGTTGCAGACTGGCAGAGAAGTTGTTGGGGGCCCAAAGGTAGTTTTTGGTTTAAAGAGCTTCCTATCAAGATGAGCCAGTGGACAAAGTTTAACGTCTGAGAAAATTCTTATCTGAGAAGCATCTGACCTTTTGAAAGAGAAACCTCCTCTGTAGATGCGTACGAGTTGTGTGCACTCTCTATCAGGTTGTACAGTGGGGTGTCTGGAATGGAAATCCTCACCTGGGTAGGCTGTGCTGGCCAAGCCAGGAGCTCCCTTCCCTCTCTGTGGGGAAGAGCAATTGCGTTGTAGTTCCCCCAGTCCCACCTTAATGAAGGAAGGGAAGATGCCCTTGCCTGAAACTGGAATCTGCTCAGAGATGGTGTCTGTAGAAGCCACTTCATTTAGTTTAGATTTGACTATAAATTCAGTCTCCTGTTTCATGTGCTGTAATGATTTTCACACTGCAGTGAAGAATCACTTGGCGAGAGAAGGGAGACAGGAGAGCAGAGCAATGCAGCCCTGCTCTCCTTGTAAGGCCATGGTTCAAAATGTTTAATTAGTTGTTTCGAAACGGTGGCTCTTCTCCTTTGAGGAAGGAATGATGTATCAGCAAAAGATGACTAAATTGATGTAGCAAATCAATTCTATGGTAATCCGTTTATTTAAACTTTGGTACTTAATTTTATAAGCTCTTCTCAAGCGTTTCTCTGCTCCTGTTCATTAGCCGGTATTCTTTTACACTGTTGCTGGAGGTTTGTGCTGCAGATAGCAAAATGGTCAGGACATGCCACTTGAAACTGCCTCTAAATGTAATTTGAGCAGGTCTGCAATAATAGTGCTAAAAGAAGAGCTATTTAGTGACATTATTAATGGGCAAAGAGTTCAGGCAGGATTATGAAAAAGTAAATTTTTATTAAGAGTGGAGGAGCTAGAAGAATGGACTGATTGCCCTGAGTCCTCTGGGCCCTCGAGCAATCAATTTTCCTTTCTAGTATTCAGTTACTTGCTAATTGTATTGATTTTTATCAAATATGTGTACAAATCAATTTTATATTTTAGTGCTGTTAAAAGCTTCCTTGCTTCCTCGCAGGCAGTGCTGCTCTGATCATTCTCATTGTCTTCCTTTATTTTAATGCTTTTATCTTAATGCATATTTTCATTAAGACATGCATGTTTTCCTTTAGGACGTTTGGCTGGGTAGGGATTTTACCTGGATGCTCAGGGTTGGAGCAACCAGGCATCATGGGGGTGGACCCCTGTGAACCCAGTGGAACTGTCTGCTGGAGTAAAAATTGCAGGAAAGGGATGTGTTGTATTGTAGAATGGGTGGGTGCAAGCGGGCATATAGTGTGACCACCTGACGAGCAGGAAGCACTGCCAGCACAGGAGGTGAATTGTGTTGCAGAAAGGTTGTAACTAGAAACAAAGAAGGGGATAAATGCTGAACATGGTGCACTCTGAATGAATAAACATGAAAATGAAGCTGAGGTGACAAAAATGAAACTCCCATTTTATCAGTCCTGCCTCCATCGTTTCTGAAACCGAGTCACTCGGGCACAGTAAAGTGGATGCTGGAGACATCTCTAAGCAAAGTGAATGTATCGAGCTCTGAACAAAATAAAACAACATTCTCCAGTTGTGTTTGTTTATGCCTGTGGCGATTTAAATTGTTCCTGTCAAATGTACCTATTTTCTGAGCTTGCACACGCTCTCACTCTCTAACATAAGCTGCACAGTTTGGAGTTGAGGAGGAGCTCTTTGACTGTGTGTGTAAGTCTGAGAAGTTGGCTGTCATAATTGAAATGTTTGGGGTATGTCCAGCGCTGCTGGAGATGGTGGTGGCGACTTTGAACTTCAAATGGTGCGAGCAATAGTCATGAGAACAGGGAGAGTTAGAGCTCTGCTTTTGCTCTTGCTTATGACTTAATATTAGACTGCAGAGTTTATGATGCTGTGTTTTCTGCTCTTACTGCTAAGGTACTTCAAGAAAAAGTACTCTTACCCTTTTCTTCTGGAGGGAACAGTTGCATTAGCAACTGCCCAGGTTTTTACGCGTATCCAGTAAAATACACTTTACATTAAATAATCTAGAAACATAAAGCATTTTATATTAAACTCTGATAACTTTGATATTTTTAGTTTTGTTCTACTCCCTGGTTCTGCTGATGTTTCTTCATTATGCCATGATCCCAGCTGGGAAAGCCAGCAGAAACTAGAGGTCATTCAGCCCACCTTGTCTGCCAGTGGCTGCTCCCAAAGGCTGTGGTATGAGAAGACATAGCCAAGCCCTCCTGCCAGTTCAGATGGCATGTAGGAACCTGGATTGGGGAGGCCCAGACAAGAGCTCAGTCAGAAGCAGGTGTTGTCTGTGCCCCCATAACACGATTGTGCCATGCTGCCTCGCTGCCATGATGGGTTTTATTGCTATGGGTCTCTTGATGTTTCCAGATCCAGTGCAGGCACCGCAACCATAATCATCAGTATAATGTTTTAGAAGCTGGTTAGGTGAAACCAGTCTTATTCTCCTTTGATGTCTGTGCGCAATGAGATTCCTCGCTGCATTCCCAGCTGGAGCAAGGGGCTGTATTCTGCCCGTGTGACAGGCAGCTGGCGGGCACTGTGCCCCAAGGGCCGGGGCTCCACAGGAGCAAAGCCTCTGACAGTGCTGCCTTTGGCTCAGCAGCAGCTCGCAAACTGTGAGTGCGGTTTTGTCATTAGGTTTATACAGCACCTCTTGTATGAGGAATCACAAACTGGATAAGCTGTATGAGGGGTCATTATAACACAGAGAAGATAAATGTACTGGTTCTGCTGGAGGCTGTCCTCAGGCTGTTTGTTATGTGTCTCTAACACTGTCACTACATCACACACTTCCTCGATCTCCGTATTACCCTACAAGCCTGTCTAATGGGATCCTCTGTTGCTGATTCCAGCTTACCCTGACCTACTTTTTTCTTGTGTCCCAGCAAGCTGTCAGGAGCTATCAGAGCACTGGGAGCTGAAATAAACACTCACTGAGGGGAAAAGCAAGGCTGTCTCTGGTGAATTTAATTAGCTTTGTTTAACTGGCTTGTTTGCTTTGTAAATCACATCATTTTTAGTCAAATTTAAGGGATAAAAAAAATCTGTGATTAAAATCAGATGATGCACAACCTTATTAAAAGTCAAGGGGTTGCAGAAGTTCTGCACAAAAAGTCATTTGGTTTGTAACACGTTTGCAGCCCTCTGAATATGTTTGGGGAAAGAGGGATGAATTTGAGATGCTTTTTGGTTTGGGGGTCTTTCTTCAGACAGGAGGGAGATTGTTATTGAGTCAATATCTTTACTTTTGCTTGAATTTGAAGGGAAAATTTGCTTTTTTAAAAAAAACAAGACTTGAGTCTTTTCATCAATATTGCAAGCTTGCTGGATAACATTTTTGAATCCAACAAAAGATTCTTACTGTTTCTTTCTGCCCTGTGGCCTAAGCATCAGTATATTATCCATAGTT
>JANHGB010044180.1:2234-15055 GCA_026283785.1 Coracopsis vasa
ATGGGTTGCCCAGGGAAGTTGTGAATGCTCCATCCCTGGCGGTGTTCAAGGCCAGGTTGGACAGAGCCTTGGGTGACGTGGTCTAATGTGAGGTGTCCCTGCCCATAGCAGGGGGTTGGAACTGGGTGATCTTGAGGTCCTTTCCAACCCAAACCATTCTGTGTTTCTGTGATTAAAACTCACAGAGCAGAAGTTGAGCTCTGGAGCAGGCACCTGCAGGCACAGCCCCACTTGTTTTCAGCTGGATTCCTTGCAGAACACTGAACATCCACAACCGGGATCCACAACTGGGTGGCTGGGGCAGGCAGGGGGAGGCTGCTACAGGATACAGCCACACTCCCGGCACCCCTGGCTGGTGTCCCCTGGTTTCTCCATGCCAGCGCAGTCACATCCTCCTTTGCCCATGCTGCATCAGTCCCATCAGTCCTCAGACCACACTGGTGCCTGTTGGTGGGCACTAACATGATGGCTGCATGCAAGCAGGATCCATCCTTTTATAAGTATTCCCTTGCAGGATACAGCCCTGCAAGCAGGATCCATCCCTGTAAGAGTATTCCCTTGCAGGATACAGCCCTGCAAGCAGGATCCATCCCTTTACGAGTATTCCCTTGCAGGATGCTTCATCTCGATGCCAGAAAGCAGAAAGACAAAACTCCCAGCCCCTGGCCCCTGTGGCACCCCGTGGCACAGTGACCGCCACCACTGCTGGAGGCTGCAGTGCCTCATTATGGGATTCCAGTGGGATGCTTTGGGACAGGGGCACATGGATGCAATGCAGGTGGACATCACGGTGTCAGGCAGCATGCGGCTCTGGCAGCGCAGCCGGCACACGCGGCTCTGTGGCAGCCCGCAGCCGGTGCAATCCGACAGTGAAGACGGCCCAGCTGGGATAGGGGCCAGGAGAAGGGCTGGAGCAGCCACCGGCACTGGATGGATCCCAGCTCTGCTCCACAGGGCCTGGCCCAGAGGGCTGCCCACCCTCGGTCTCACCCTGCTAGCGCTAAGCCCCAGGTGCCAGGTCTGCAGGCTGAGCCGGGAAGGAAGCGTGAGCCGGGACAGCAGAGCCCAGGCTGGAACCTCCCCTGGCTTCTGGGAACGCAGCAGTATCGGAAACTTCCCTGCCGGCACGGCTGTGCCAGAGGGGACAACGTGTCCTCTTGGCCAGACCTCGCATGGTCCCTCTCCATCCGGCAGCACCTCCTAGGGCACGGAGGGGTGCAAGGGTGACACAATGGCCACCACGGTGCCACCTCCACCGCCCCGGATCCTAGCACAAAGGCTGGAAGCAGGGTGCAGCAGGGGGGTTCCCAGGCTCTGCGTGCCTTTGCTTTGCTGCTCAAGTGGTTTCTGCTGTGGCTGGGGCTTTCCCTGCAGTGGAACCAGTATGGGAGACTGGGGGGCTCCCCGGGGCATCACAGCAGCTTGTAACCACTGATCCAGGGTTAATGTTCGCAGCATCGCCATTGAGCATTATGCTGGGTGGCAGGAAGTGCCTGGCAAGAGGGAATCCACCTCGTGTGTTTCCAAACTTGGCACTGGGACCTGCAGCCAGCAACAATGGGGCAGCCAGACAATGGACCTGGCTGCAACAGGACCCATGGCTGCACTGACAGGGGAGCACATTGACCCCCAGTGGGTCCCAGCCCCACCAAGAGGTTTGCTGCCCCTTGGGATGTGTCTTGTACCAATTAGTTGATCCGGTTGTGGGGTCTCAGTGGGGACTGCATTCATAGGGATGGGGTGGCAGGTGGGGTCCCCTCCTGTGATGTGCTCCGGCCTCCTGCATGCCAGCATCCAGAAATCACCTGATATCCTGTGCCGAAGGTGCCCCTAGTACCTTGAAGGCATCTAGGCAGGCTTCAAGGCCACCTTCTACATTTGCCCCCTGCGATGGGTTTGCTCCACAAATGCCACCAGGTACATGAGAACAGCCTGCAGCCAGCTCCGTGCTGGGATGGGGATTGTTGATGGAGAACAAGAAAGGGTGATTTGGTCATCAGATGTTCTGGGTGATGAAGATACATCCTCTTGGGACTGTTGCCTTCCTAGCTGAAGCACAGGGGTCCTGTCTCTGCTGTGCTTCATTAGCTGCTGCCTGGCACAGGGCTGAGCAGTGGTGCCCATGTGCAGCGGTGAGATCCTCCAGTCTTAACCCACACAGTCTCTGAATATCAGAAGCTGTGGCTCTGCTCTTCCATTCCCTGCAGCTACTGGCTCCCCCAAAGCCCCTTCCCAGTGGAAAAACCTCCTGAATTTCCCCTTGGAAACCAACAGCACTGCACGCTGTGGGAGCGGGAGGGAGATGAGGGCCATTGCTGGACCACAGGTCAGAAAAGCCAGCCAGGGTTCCTTCCTCACTGGCAGCCCTGAATTCACAGTGACCTAGCCCTGATGTGAGTGGAAAATTATCCATCCCCAATCACGAGTTCCATGGCCTTACCAGAGCATCCTATCCCTGCAGCAGCATCCCCCTTACAGCTCCTCTTCCCACACCCAGCCCTGGGTGGGTGTTTCCCAAGGCATCTGGCACACAGACTGGGAGGCTCTGATCGGAGGCAAGCGGTTGTGTTTGGAGGCTATGAGGTGGGAAGCTGCTCTGTGCCATCAGGACCTGTCTGTGGAGTGCAGCAGGTTTGCAGGCAGGAGGGGCAATATCAGGAGGGGGTCCAGTGTGGGTGCACATCTACGTGTGCACGTGTATGTGTGTTACACACACAAAGGAGCCCACCCCTGTTTCACCACTTGTATTCCTCTCCTGCTGCCTCCCTAACAAGCAGCCCACCGAATCCCAATGCCTTCTCCAGTCAGCAGCAACCTCTGGGAAATGCTGCTCCCGTGGGCCAGAGGCCAGGACAGGCAGTGCTGTGCAGCGGCCCCCTTGCTCCTTTCCTCCAGCCTGCCGGGCAAGGGTCCAGCTTGGCTTCCGCAGCGCTTTCTGCAGGCAGGGCTGGTATGTTCACCACAAGCTATAGATGGCCTGGCTGCCGCTTACAGTAAATCTGAGTAAGTTGTTTTGGGCAGAGCATTTGAAGTCCCGCAGGCAGCAAACTGGCTGTATCCTACTGGCACAGTCAGCTGCCGCAGGCGTCTCCCGTTTCCAGTGTGCCCTTTGGCTTTCCCAGCACTGATCCACCGCACGTCAGCACCCGTCATCGGCACGAAGCCGCTTTCCCAGGGCTTTCCCCACCTTCCCGGAGGCAGACGGTGTCGCAGGGAGAGGAGCCGTGTCTGCTGTCACCCCTCTGCTTTGGCTCTGGGTGTTCAGGGAAGCCATTGAGGAAGGATGCTGGGGATGACTTGGTCCCACAAACCATTGCTCAGCCACCCTCTTGCTGCTTCTTTCTCCCATTGCTGCCCTCCCAGTAATCTGCAGTGGAGGGACTGGAGGATTTTTCTGCTTTCTTGGGTGAATATGAAATCTTTGCCCTTGTGGGGGCCAGCGGATGAGGCTGAAGAACAACTAAAACATTCCTTTGAGGGGTTAAGTGGGATTTACATGGTGAAGATGCCTGCTCCAGCCTTCTCAATGGATGGGTATCTCCAAGCATTGGGAAAAGGCAAGATCTGGCTTAACCAGAAGAGTTTTTCTGAGCCCTCAGGATCATGTTTTGCATTTGATTCTCCCTTACCCACCAGGATGTTCTCCCTACCCGCTTGCTAAATGAAAACCACTGAGGTTCTCATATCACCCATGTCACCAGTGACACTTGACACAGAGGCTTGACACTACAGGACTGTCCCCCATTTCACTTCACATTTCCACCCCAAGCCCAGGGGAAGGTGAGGTACACGCTGGAAGAGATTCAGCCCCATCTCTTGAATGGCCAAGAAGCAGACAGCAAGCAAGGCACTAAGTCACTCAAGGACAGATCACCTCCCAGATGCTGACCCAGCAGCCTGGGGACATTGCCCCAGCACATGCCATTGCCAGCTCAACCCTTCCCAGCACGGGAAAGGATGCACAACAGACACAGGCAAGGGATTTTCCAGGGTGGGAGCTTGCTCCTAGTCTGGTTTTTCAGGACCAGGCTGCAAGCTTGTGAATCGGAGCTATTTTTCAAGTTGGTTCCTGCAGTGGAAGTGATCAAATAATTGTTTATACACCCGTCTGGCCCAACGGCTCATGTTCACGGAGCAGAAACTCGCTGTCAAGGCTGCTGGGATGTGGTTCCCCCGAGATGCTATGGCATGTTTTTAAGAGGAAGATGTTGAGGCCGCAGGTGCCTTTCCAAGGCAGAGCTGCGCCGCGGTCCAGGCACAATGCCGGCCAGTTGCTGGCCGAGATTCATGCCGCCTTTCTTTCCATGGAGAGTGAGGATGGAGGACACGCATCTCCATGGGGAAGTCAGGGTCTCCCAGCAGCAGACTCCTCCAGCCCCCAAAGTCACAGTGACATGAATGTTTCTATTCAGACCAACCGTTCTTTCAGGCATTTGTAACCCTCTATAATGTGTTTTTCTGTTTCTCTCTCCTTTGGGGTTGGAATTATTCTGGCTTTGTGCAAAAACCAACTCTGAAGTGCTCAGGGAGTGGAAACCTCCCATTATACTTTTGAAAAATAATATTAATCTTCCCTCTCCTTTTATGAAGAGCTCTCTCCCCAGTGGCTCAGGACTGGAGGTAGGCATTTGATGTGGAAATAGCCCTTGCTGAAAGAGCCCTTTTGATGTTTGATTTTCACAGAGCCAACTCCAAGCCAACTATGGGGGGCACTGGGTGTCAGCAGGGCTGGGCCCCAAAGGGTACCCAGGAAGGACATGGGGCAAAGGGGAAGTACTGCCAGACCCTTATCCTGCCTGCCTGCCGTTCCCCTGAGCAACAGGCATTTCCAGGCTTTCAAAGACAATAAACCCAGAGGAATTTCCATTCTTAAAAAGTGCCCTTGGCCTTATTCAGCTCCAGGATCTATGGCAGGTGCCCAGCCTGCAGTGAGCCAGAGTGATGGATGCAGCTCTCGGCCATCCGTCCTGCCTTCCCTCCAACGGCATGGTGGCATTGAGATCTGTGGTCATATAAGGGCACATAGTGATAGGACAAGGATGTTTTAAACTGAAAGAAGGTAGATTTAGATTTGAATTAGGAAGAAATTCTTTACTATAAGGGTGGTAAGACACCGGCACAGGTCGCACAGAGAAGCTGTGGCTGCCCCATCCCTGGCAGTGTTCAAGGCCAGGTTGAATGGGGCTTGAAGCAACCTGGTCTAGAGGAAGGTGTCCCTGCCCATGGCAGGGGGTTGGAACTGGATGAGCTTTAAGGTCCCTTTCAACCCAAACCATTCTATGATTCTGTGATTCTATTCTATAAGCATAACTGTGCTGGTCCTCCCATTGCCTTCTGCACCAGTCATGCCCTGTTCCCTGCCACTGCCTGCAGCAGGAGCTCACGGCTCCAGGTAGGAGACACCCTTCCTAAGAGCAGGTTTCCACCTTTTTCCCAGAGCAAGAGGGGCCTGGCATTTCCCCAACAACTGCAGAGTTCACAGGGGAGTGCAACAAGCAGGATTTGACCTTAGCTGCAGGAATGCAATGGCAGAGGGAAGGAGAGGGCACTGGCTGATCTCATCACCTGCTGGGCTCCCCAGAACATCTGTGCTGAAACCTGCTCACAGCAGGAAGCCAGGGCCATGGGACTGTGCCATGAGGATGAGGAAGATGAGCTCAGTGTGTGTGTAGGTGGGGGCAGGTTAGCTGGAGTGGCACAGACCCAGACAGCATCCGCAGGTGACAGCATCCCCATCCGTGCTGCAGGGACACAGGAGATGGTGAAGTGGATACTCGCTTTGGGACCAAGCCACTGTCTCCGGGTACCTCTGGTGGCAGGGAGCCTGGTAACCCATTTATTTCTGCTCCTAGCTCCTTGTTTAGTGGTTTTAGTATTCACCAACTTTGCCTCCTATAGTGTAGGAGCAAACCTTTCTCTTATTCCCTGCCTCTCCCCCTTCTACTGTTCTCTCTCATTTAATTCCTCAAAGCCCTTTTAAGAGACCGCTCATCTGGGAGGTATCACCTAAACCAAAGTTGTATTGCGTACGTTTGGTGAAAGTAAGATAAGAGCTTTCAAACAGTGGGGCAGTAAGGGTGGCTTCTTCAGGTGCTGGCAGCTCTCAGAGAGCGTGCAGTGTCTGGGATGTGTTAACCCACTGGCTGGGATTTGCATAGGTACAATATCCCTCTTCACATTCTGGCAGATTCTTGGCTTGGAAACTGTTGTATTAAACCTTAGATCAGTAAGTTGACCTGGTAATCGGTATCACACTATTTACTTTGTCTCTCCCCTATTTCTTTTCGGAGACAATACACATTCTATGCTTTGTCAGCAGAAGGCAGGGTGAGTGCTCACCCATGTCCTGCTCCTGGGTGCTGCAGGCACCCAGTGCTCTGGCAGCTTCCAGCTTTGCCTACGTTCTGCTCACGTGCTGTGTGTGCTCATGGCACTGAGAAACAAAAGGGTTTACACTTTGGTCTCTACCAACCTACATGTTGTGAGAGAGATCCAGCTACCTTTTTACCCAAAAAGCTTTGTCCTCAATAAAATCTGATGATGTTGCAAGTTTTGTCTGATCCTTGAGGAATAGAACTGCCGGACATCTGGAAATCCTGGACCCGAGCATCATGCTGGCATAGCTTAGCCCTAAGGCACATGCTTAGACAGACCAATGCTCCCGGGAGGCAGGAGACCAGCCGCACAAGTGCTGCACAGTCCCTCTGTGCACAGGCAGTAAAGCTGATGCCTTCCAAATGTTCTGGATTTGTTGCATGTTTGGAGGACATCTCTGTGCAGGATAGGCAGTGGCTGGCTCACGCTTCCAGCAAATGTCCAAAGGATTTACCTGGTGTGCTGGGAAGATGAACTTCATACTGTGGTGGCTGATCTGTCAGTGTGTGCCCACTGACAGCTGCAGCCAGGACTTACTAAGTCCTGTGAAATGGTGATAAAGTCTCATCTGGTGGTGCAAAGTGGTGTGGTGGTTTACAGGTATGAGAGAGGTGTCTTCCTGCATGTTTCTAGAGGATGCCTAGGAGTCCACATGGCAAGCATGGCAGCAGAGACACAGAATGAGTTGTCAGTGTCCTGAAGTCCCATCTGTCCTCCAGGGAATTCATGTTCTTCTCTTGGGAACCCAGCATTATTCAACAGAGTTCCCCCTTCGGGTTTGGAAATCTTCATGAGGGAAAGAACCTTAACGCAAAGGACAGAGAAAACAGGTCTTAAAGCTGATGTGCAAGTTGGCTTTGCTCAAGCCCTTCCTGCCCATCACCTTGGCTGGACAAGGAAGGCATCACGTTCATGTGCTGGTTTTTAAACTATTACCCTACACAGTGCTGTTTGTTTTATTTCCCTGCTTAGTGTTCAGAGGCCGTTCTTCTTGTGCTTATTTACTGTAAAGCAAAGAAAGCCAGGGAAAATTATCTCCAAAGCAAATAGAGCCATGTTTCCATTTGGGAAAACTTAGAGGGAAAGTGCGTGTAGCTAAGCAACAATGCATGATGGTAAATGGATCCTTTTCCAAGGCATGAATTGCATGTGGATAACTGCTAGGAAAACAACCCCAGCCAACGTGCTGCCGATGTTTGAATTTTTGGCCTAAGTGATTAATGAGAAATGAGATGGACTTTTCAATACCCCTAAGAGCATCCTGGGTTGTTACGGGGTTTTTTTCTCCCACTTTCCATCTCCACCCAAAACCTTGGGTGGAAGTTTCTTACTGTGGCTGAGCAGAGCTCTGAGTAAGGACGCCTTTGCATCTGGACCTGAAAAGCAATGGATCAGTTCCACTGCATTCCAGGGAAACAGACAGGGACAAAGGGACTCAGCCATGAGAAACTTCCTTCTGTTTGGGGCTAGAGTGAAGCCAGCATTCACTCATGCACTAGCATCAAAGCTAGTTTGATGCTCAACCTGCCCCTAAGCAGCACATAGGACAGCTTCACTCACTTCTTCTCCCTGGGAAACTAGATAATCTCTGTGAGAAAAGGAGAGTGTTTTCTTGCTGTGGGGTAACGTGTTATGGATGTATGAGGGTATTAATGCTAAGATAACACTAGCTATGGGATGGTTAAAGTTTGAGAGCCAGGAATGGGAGAGTTTGCTGGAGGTGACATTTGATTGGGTGCATAAAGACCATTGTCACGTAGCCACATCACCATGGGTGACAATGCCTGGCTCAAGCCATGGGTGAAGGGTTAGGAAACCCTTCAGCTTTGCATCCTAGGGCAGGAAAACTATTGTGTTGGGGGTTATTGTCTCAGAATAACAACAAATCTATAGAGTTCAAGCTTTGCATTTGCAAAAGTGACCACTCATCTGGGCTTTCCCAGAACTGCTCCTACCAGGAATGATGCCACCTTCAAACCAGTGCTGGCAATTCAGCCTGAAGGTCAGCAAGTGGGATGGCAGCAAAGCAGGGATGAGACCTTGCTTTTCCTAGACATTCTGTTGATTTCCTCTTCCTGCCACTTGCATCACTGGCTGTGATCAAAGCATACACTGCCATGGTTATTAAAAAGAACAAGTTATTGCACGAAGGTATTGGGATTATTTCTTTCCTCCATGAATAAAGTTCTACAGTTCCTCTTAAAATCAGACCTGAGGAATTTACAGAGTGGTTATTGTACATTCCTTGGGTAAAAAAATATAAAATCTGAGCAAGTAGTTCCAGTGCATTAAAGCAATGAATAGAGGAAGTGAAAAATATTTTAGATTCCTGTAGAGTGCTACATTACAAAAATGCCCTGGTTCAGGACATTAGAACTGGAGGGTGGCTTTTTGCTCTCTCTTTTTCCCCCTGTTCTAATTTCTCTGAACTTGTTACAAGTCTCCTTCCATTTTGCTCACCATTTCCAAGAGACTAAGGAGAGAGAGGCCTGGAATGATGACAGAGATGCGAAGTGCACAAAGGGACTGGAGTGTGGTCCGATAATTCTGTAATTGGAGCTGCTTGAGGCAAAGTTTTTTTCAAGCCATTGTAAATGGGGATGGCTGAAACCCTTAACAGTCAGTCTGTCGGGCTGCTTCTTTAATGGATTGCTCTGTTTAACTCTCTCTCTTTGTCACTGGCAAGATGACAAGAGAAATTAGTGTACTGGAAAATATAAGGTAACTGGCAGCTCCCCAGCCCAGTTCCACAGCCCCGCAGACCCCGGGGTGCCGCAGCATCGGAGCCTGGCTCACCGGCTGCTCTGCTGCTCCATGGACGAGGAGGAGGAGGAGGGGAGCTTGGAACCTCCTGCCCTTCCTAGGGGTAGGAAAACATGCAAAAAGTACCCTGTGGCTCTGGGATGTCATAGTGAAGAGTATGTGGGGAGAAGGGGTCCCCTCATGGCTGCAGGTTGGGACTGGGGTGGGGAGAGCACCTAAGCATCCTCACAAGGCCAAGTTGCAAACCTTTAATCAGCTGCAAACTGGCTTTATCTCTGCCTTTACACGATGGATATGCTTGGTTTTAAGGGCTACAGGTTGATGTCAGTCTTTTGCGGGTGTTGGGTGTACAGTGGGAGCACTCACCCTTAGAGAAGATGCTCCCAGTGTGTGTGTGAGCACATGTGAGTGCAAGCGTGTGCTGCTTTGGGGATCAGGGATGCTCTGACACCTCCACTGTTCACAGCCAGCCTCTGAAATTTGGCAGCGACGATGCCCCGAGGCTAGAGATGTACCTTTCGTTTTTCCCATGAAATTCCATCCTGGTTTGGCTGAGTTATTAAAAAAAAAAAAAAAAAAAAAGGAAAAGAAAAGAGAGAAGTTTGAAAATCGCCATTTCCCTTCTGCTGCCTGCATTCCTCAGGAAAACTTTGGCAGCCTGTCAAAACAATAACTGAACGTGAACTTTCTAAAGAGCTGGCCTGGTGCTGTCTGCCAAAGCAGCAACTCAGCCCAGCTCACTGCAGTATGTCCTTTCCCTCACCCCCCTGGACGCCCACCCCCTTGCACACCCATCCCTGGGCACCCTTCGGCACAGACGTGTGCCCCCCCAAACACCAGTGGGGTTGGCATATGCTGCCTGGCTGCAAAAGCCACACACACCTCCTCTTGGCTTTCCACTTCCAGCCCTGACCGTTACCCCTGCAGTTCTGGGGGCAAAAGCCTCTGGAGCAGTGAGGAAAGGCCAGTCCAAAGCTTGCTGAGGAATACCTCAGGTCCAGCTGCAATAACCTCCACTGTAGACATTTATCTAAATGATCTTTTTCTTTTCTTAATGCTGTTTCCTATGTTAAAAGAATGTTGTTTACAACACAAAGCCAAGTGCTTTTAAGTTAGGAAATGCCTAATGTATGATTCCTCACAAGCTCAACTACTGTGTGTGTGCATTGTGCTACGACCTTTACGTGAGCCCCTGCTTCAACCTCTTGCCTTGTCGTGTGGACACGGAAGGGACCAGGGCACAAGCTGCTCCGACAGCTGTAAATAAGACACTTCCTAACACTGAAGTGTTTCATTTGAATGTTTTTGCAGACCACATATTATTCTTTAATACAGGTTTTTAATCCAATGTATAATTTTCAAACCAAAGCACCCGACTCGGGCACACTTGCCAGAGTTTTTCCTCACCACAGAAATGCGGCCGCATCTGGGGTGGAGCAAGGCGACTGCTTTGCTGCCTCTTAGGACATAAAATGAATCTAAAGCAGAGAGGAGGAAGCACGGTCCTTGTTAAAAACACTCATTACATTTCATTTGAAGGTGCAGGAGGGTGTGGGGAGGGAAACCACTGCTACTTCACCCCTGCAGGGGTTAATACTCTTAATCTGGTGGCAAATGCTTTGCAGTCTCTGGGTATTTCCAGGGCTCAGATTGTACAGTTCAAAGGGGAAGATGGTGCTTGCACTGTCCTCATGCTGCCAGCACTACGCTGGTTCAGGTAGAACCTCTGCTTTTCCCACCACCTCTTCACCTGCCAGCAAGCCCCAAGTTTAGCTTGCAGCGCCCTGAGACCCCAGTGCAGTGTCTGAGCCAAAGCAGCCAACCCTCCTGCCATCCCTTGTCACCTCGACACCAGGAGGTGAGAAACACAGAGGAGTAATCCATTAACTAAACCAAACTGCTACAACTGGTTGATCTCATGCTGTTACTTGCAAGATGCAGCTGCCCCCATGGGAAGCTGGCCACCAATTACAGCAGATACCCCACAAATCCCGGTGTCTGTCCAGCACAGGGCTAGTAATTTCATATTGTATTTACTGCAGGCCAGGGAGTCGTCCAACAAGAACACAGCTCTCCCTTCTGCAAGCCCTCCTCCAGCAGGCCCTCAGCTTGTGCTAAAGGTGAAGCTAATTTTTGGATCTTGGGAGTGGCCAGGAGTCTCCATCCTGCCCAAAAAATCCTTCATCATTTTAGTGTCTTTGGCTGGCAGTGCTGTGGACTCGGCCCCCCTCCCTCCTCCACCACTCCAACTATAAAAGCCTGTTGTGGCCTACATTCAGCTGTCGGATATCACATTATCATGGCTCGGCAAAGAGGAAACCAAGCAGTTTGGCACAAATGGCTTTTCTGTGTTCAGGCTGTTCCAGCGCGGGTCCGCTCGGCTCCTCCTGAAGCACATGGAAGCGCTCAAAACTTCAATATTTAATCTTCCCTTGAAATGCAAATTGTCAGATCCAAGGAAATGAAAGTGAGCAAATGCATGACCATCAACACAGCGATGTCAGGAAGGCAGCAGACACTGTGCTCACTTCTTGCCTGTCAGACATAGTGTGGGGCACGAGGACCCTCTCTTGAGCACTGTGGCCCCTGCTTAAGTGTTGTCATTATCACCATTGTTTTATTTTAGTGTTTGAATGTGGCTTTTCACAATTTGGGGTGACCTAGTGCCTGGCCAGACCTTGAGCACCTGTTCTCCAAGGGCACTGCCATGATGTTGGATGCTTAGATTTTGCACCCATGAAGGAGGGATGCATGGGCAGAGGGGATTTTGTAGTGTGTGCGTGCCTCCCTCTCCCTGCTCAGAACACAATCACTCGCCCCTATTGCAAGGCAAGCACTGTAGCAAGAAAGGGAGCACCCCATGTGTGCATGCTGGGAGACAAGCAATTCTAGATATAAGCAGAGTTTTGAGAAATAAAAACACATTAATATTCTGTTCTCTCAAGGCATTATCCTACTGTTTACCATTACACACAATCCTTTGCCTTAAATTGCATCTTTGATTAAAGCAGCAATGAGAGAAACCAGCACTAATAACAAAATGTATTCTGCTTTAAATCACTAAAGTGAAAACATCAATAAGCTGTAACCATCAGTGCCGCCATGAAAATGAAGGCAACCACCATGGGAAACAGCAAGGATGAAATCCACTTTGCCAGCATAAAAGCCAAGTAATTAGGTCTTATGTGGGTGGAACTTATAATGAGGTGCAGGAAGGGGGAAAATGAATTTCAACCCAAGTCTGCATCCTCCTTCTCCTCTCCAGAGCTGCTGATCTAAGTCTGGGGTCTGCAGTAGGGTCGGCAGGGTCCACAGGAGCTGCAAAGCAGTGTTGGCACCTCCACCTCTACCTGTACCCACCACCCAACCCTTGTGGGCTGCAGAGCAGCCTGGCCGCACACACTATCAGTGTTTTGTACCCATGGAACCAACTTAGATTTCACTGGGGGAGAGGGGTGTGCTTCCAAGGAGCACATTTTGCTTGGAGCAAACTCAAGCTGATATGTTGTATCAGCCCAAAACACTTATTTTAACAATGAAAAAAAAGAAAAGGGCTCTGATCTGGTTATTGTGGATTCATCAGTTTGTGGATGGGGATATAAAATGAATTTATACCCAGTGAGTTATTTGAATCAAAGCCCTGTGCTCCTCTGCAGCTGTCCGTCCCTCAAGGAACTCTGTTA